>RJWM01003848.1:0-108132 GCA_004363535.1 Dasyprocta punctata | reverse complement strand
AAAAAAAAAAAAAAAAAAAAAAAAAAAAGTCATGTTTTTCTTGTCCGCTATGCAGCTAATGGGCAAGGTACCTCCACTTCTTTCTGGTTCCCTGTCACATAGAGCATTGTTCTCTCTCCTTTGACTTTCAGTCTGTGAACCCCCTTTCGAGTTTAATGTGTTTCTTGTATAAAGCATATTGGTGGATCTGTCTTCTGGTCCACTCTGCCTGTGTTTCTTTTTATTGGTGAATTGAGGCCATCTATGTTAATGGTTATGGCCAACATGCACTGCCTCGTCTCTGCCATGCTATTTTCCTGCTGTTGGCTGCCTACTTTTCCTCTCCATTTGATTGTCTGCCCCACTTGGTGATACCCCTCTGCCACTGTTTCTGGAGCTATGGTCTTTTTTTATCTCTCTCTAGAATGTTCTTCAGTAGTAGGGTTGGTTTGGTGGTCATGAATTTGTTCAGTTGTTCTTTGTCATAGAAGTATCTTGTTTTTCCGTTAATTTTGAAAGAAAGTTTTACAGGGTACATCAATCTGGGTTGGAAGTTGTTTTCTTTCAGGACTTGAAATACTTCACTCCAAGCTCTTCTTGACTTGATGGTTCATGTTGAGAAATCTGTCGTGATTCAGATGAGTTTTCTTTTATAGGTGATCTGTTTCTTTTTTGTAGCAGCTTTTAATATTCTGTTCTTGTGTTGAATTTCTGGGATCTTGATTATTATATGTCTGGGTGTAGATTTATTTTGGCTATGACCAGCTGGAGTTCTATATGCTTCTCTTGCATGTCACTTCCTTTTTCCATGCTTGGGAAGTTTTCTAAAATTATTTCTGTAAGTAGGGATTGAACTCAGAGCCTCGCGCTTGCCAGGAAGGTGCTTAGACTATTGAGCTAAATCCCAAGCCCTATTTTTTTGAGACAGGGTCTCACTATGCAGTTCAGGCTGGCCTTGAACTCACTTTGGAGCTGAGGCTGGTCTTGAACTCACAATGATCCTCTTGCCTCAGCCTCCCAAGTGCTGGGATTAAAGGCATGCGCCACCATGCCTGGCTCACTCCTTTTATTCTTTTTTTTTTTTTTTTTTTTTTTTTTTTGCGGAACCGGTGATTGAACTCACAACCTCGTGCCTGTCAGACAGGTATTTAAGTCACTGAACCAAACTCCCGGCTCTGGTTTTTTGAGGCAGGGTCGCACTGTGTAGCTCAGGCTGGCCTTGCGCTCTTGTAGCCCAAGCCGGTCTTGAACTCACAATACTCCTACCTCAGCCTCCCGGGTGCTGGGATTAAAGGCGTGCGGCACCACACCCAGCTGCATCTTTTATTCTTAAGTTATGTTTCTTTGGGTTGTCTTGCAACTGGTGAACTGTTACTTCCAAGTTCCTTGTTATTTTTAAGAGATCTTTCCTTTTGCGATCACAAGCTGCAAACCTGTCTTCAAGGTTTGGAAGTCTATCTTCAGTCTCTTTCGTGTGGTTTTGCCAGCTTTCAGTGGAGTTTTTGATTTCTCGGATATCTCTTTGAATCTGTTTCATGTATGCCAAGTCTTTTTTTTGTATTGTTTATCCAAGGTTTCCCTCATTTTTCTATGCTCCTCTGTTTTTTTATCTATGTCTTCTTTAGAGATGCCTAGCAATTTTTTTATTATGTTTTTCGTTTCTTTTTTTACAAGAGTTAGTATTTATGTTCTGATTTCTTTTATAGCCTCATGAAGTTGTTTCTTTACTTCAGTTGCCGTCACTTTAGAAACTTCAGGTGTGTGATTCCACTCCCGATCTCTTCTGTGTTTGCATCTGCTGGACTTGCTCTGCTTGGATTGGAGCCCAGAGACTGCCTTTCACTTCTTGGTCTTGATCTATTCCTGGGTTCTTCTGGACAAGTGGGTACTGCAGTTCCAGGCACTTCTCACATTGGCTACAATTTCTTGAAGCAAGACCATTTGGTTCTTCTAGCCAGTGCTGGCTACGGTGTCTGATGGTAGCCATTGGGTGTGCTGGTGCAGGGCTGTCTGCTGCTTTCCTCAACCTGTGTTGGCTCCCTGATGACTAGTGGAGTGTGTGCAGGGGTGGGGCTGGCCGCTGCCTACATACCTGGGCTTGTCACCAGTGGGGATCCTCCACTGCTGCCCCTGGAGTGTGTGTGGGGTGCTGCTTCCAGACCAAGCTGGCTACCCACAGGGAACTTCTGAGATGGCCCCTAGATTTCGCGAAGGGGCAGGGCTCAGTCCGAGCAGTTTCCATGGATCTGTGCCCAGCTAGGAGCTGCTGGAGGAAGCCTGGAGTAGTTCTGGTCTGACTCCAAATTGGTTCCTGGCCCATTGCTCTCTCCCACAGGAGGACTGAGTCCTCTCTACTCACTGCCAGTCAGTTCAATCTTCCAGGTCTGCTGCCCCGTCCACTGCCACTCTCCTCTAATGCTGCCTCTCTCTGTAGAGGCCTCCAGGGTCGCTCCTGCCACCTCACCTTTGATTGTGTGCCCCCAGGTTCAATAGCTCCTTTTGCACAGTAGGTCCAGCTCTGGGTAAAATTCACTTAAGTTGTTCAGTCTGGCCTTGAATTTATGATCCTCCTGTCTCAGTCTCTAGAATAATGCCTCTTAATATGCTGCTGAATTCAGGTTGCTAGTATATTTTCTTGTGGGGTAAATAAAATGGTTAGCCCAAGTGACACGAATCAGTACTAACCTGTAAATTCATCTGCTTTATTAAAATAAATGATTGCATTTTAGAGAGTTGGTGGTATCTTCTTTTACATAGCTTTTGCTTCGTTTTATCATAGATACCATTAGAAGACTTAGTTCTACACTAGTAATCTCTTTCTGATGTGCAATTTTTCATAGAAAATGATTGCTACTCCTGTGAAAATTCTGCATAGAAAATCTGACCCTTTTTTTTTTTAATCCTAAAAAATATTTTGAAAAAGAAGTGATTGCATAAATCGTCTAAACATTTGGAGCATCTTATAAAATATGTTTGGATACTTATTTGGTTCTTGAAGTCCTCAGTTCCCAGTGCTTCTGCATTCTTGAGTTTACCATTTAACCTAGGAGTCTTTCTTCTTTGCCCACTCTTCCATGGGGAATTGAACCCAGGGCCTTCTCATGAGCTACATACAGTCTCAGGACTTTCAATTTTTTTTTTTTTTTTTTTTTGGTTGAGACAGGGTCTAGTTAAATGGTTAAATTGGCTAGGCTTGATTTTGCAGTCCTCCTGTCTCAGAGTCCCAGATTACACAGTGTACCACCTATGCCTGGCTCCATTTTTTTTTTTTTTTCCTGTTTCTGGAATTGAACCCAAGATCTTGTGCATGGTAGGCAAGCAATATCACTGAACAGCGTCTTCAGCACCTTCTCTTCATGTTTTTTTTTTTGTTCAAGAAACTGGCTGTGAAAGAGCTTATGAAGCTTGAAGAACAAATGGATTGACTTACCTGTTTGAAACAGACTTTTGCTATATTGTCTAGGCTAGGCTTGAATTTGGCATCTTTCAGTCTCAGTTTCCTGAGTAGCTGTGATTGATTATAAGTGTGTAGACTGTGCCCAGCACTTTTGAAGCATTTTTTAAAATGGCTCATATGTGTGTGTGTGTGGGGGTGTTCTTGCTATGTTGCTGAGGCTGGTCTTAAACTCAAGCTCCAACAATCCTTCTGTCTTAGCTTCCCTTGGGAGTGCAGGTATGAACTACCATGCCCAGCCTCCAATAAGTAGACATTTTTAATTTTCTTTTTTGTACAGTAATGTTTTAAGACAAGGTCCAGGGTGATCTGATCTTGAACTGTGTCACTTAGTTCTTTGAACTCTCAGTCCTTCTGTCTCAGTCTCCTGAGTGCTGAGATTATAGGTGTGGGCCACCATGCCTGGCCCCCAACTTTGATATTAGTCAGACTGTCCACTGGATTGCTTGGTCTTTTTGTTCAGAATTAACAGGAATGTGCTGTTTACCTTTTATAGAACTTCCCCCCAAAGACTAATGCAAACAAGTGATTCTGGGGAGTAGATTTTGTATTAAAAAGTAAAACCTCAAAGTGCTGTACTTGAGAGTTTTAGATTTGGATTATCATATATATTGTAGGTATTATGTGTTTTGTTGTTATCGTCATTGAACTCAGGGCCTTTTGCTAGGAAAACACAGTATCACTGAATTATGTCCCCAGCCTAGATATTTGTACTTTTCTTGAGAGAAGGGACCATAACATTTTTCTGATTCACAGGGGTTCTTAGTAAGGTTAAGAATCACTGTTTTGATCTGGCTCCCTGCCTTGTTTGACACTTGAGGAAACTGAGACAGAGAAGGGAAAGGATTTATTCATCATAACTTGATGAATATTGTTTCCTGCAGTACCGCAAATAAAGTTATCTGAAGGGCCCACAGATAATAATTCCCTTGCTTTTTAATTATTTCCTTCGCTTACTCATCTGTTTTCTACCCCTTCACTTTTTCTTTTGTGGGAAGTATGTCATATTGATTGCCTGTGTTCATTTATTGTTTTTTAGACCAAGCTATGACTACAGTAGTGGTACATGTGGACTCCAAAGCCGAGCTCACTACCCTGCTGGAGCAGTGGGAAAAGGAACATGGTAGTGGTCAGGACATGGTACCTATCCTTACCAGGTATGCATAATTAAGCTGGTTTGTCATGCACAGCTCATACTAGTTTTTTTTTTTAGTATATATACAACAAATTAAAGAGTCTAAATATTACATAGTTTATATGTGTATTGCTGTAACTGAAAGGAGAGTCATGGGAATGATAATGTTAGCTGTGGGTTTTTTTTTTTTTTTTTTCGGCACCGGGGATTGAACTCACAACCTCGCACCTGCCAGACTGGCGCTTAAGCCGCTGAGCCAAACTCCTGGCCCTAGTTTTTTGAGGCAGGGTCGCACTATGTAGCTCAGGCTGGCCTTGCGCTCGCATTGTAGCCCAAGCTGGCCTCGAACTCACAATGCTCCACCTACCTCAGCCTCCTGAGTGCTGTGATTAAAGGCGTGCGCCACCACGCCCAGCTTTAGCTGTGGGTTTATTTACTCTTTTAAGGAATATTTCTTGGTACTTTATGCTACAAATACTTCACATTTCATTTTTAAGATTATTTCACATTATCATATTTAACTTCAGACTTTTCCACTGTGCTGTGATACTCAGTAGTGCAAAAGTTAAAATAGTCACTGTTCTTAAGGAGATAACCACGTGAAGAGCAACTAAGCCTAACAGACAAAAAAAAACAGTTCAGAGGACTGCAAAATAGTATGTAAAGTGCCAAATCAGACAGTATGGCTTATAAATACTGTAGACTTTATGAAAATAGTGATTTTATTCATTCAAACGTTTCTGGACCTTTTGTGTATCAACTGTAAGAGGTACTTCTGGGCCTCATCTCCCTATTTTCCTCATTTGTCATTAAGTGTATTACTGACAGCATCGTCTTCTTTTTTTTTTTGGCTGTGCCGGGATGAATTTTATGTTTTGTTTGATAGGCAACAAGTGAACACCCTTGAGATGTGCCCCATTGTTAAAAGATAGCCATCTGCAGAACTAACTGCAGTGGAATAACTGCATAATCACACAGTGGAAAGAGTAGGTTAGAATCTTGGGATTACGACTTTTACTTCCAGTTGACTTTCCAGTACAGGATTTGGTCAATGCTCTTTGGAACAGGACTTGAAAGATGGCAGAATAAATATACCTTGATGAAAAACAGATGAACAATTTTCTCTGAAAACTTAAAAGTAACTGAAAAAGGCATCAAAAGGTTGAGGAACTATGACATGTTTTTGTGGCAGTGAGGAATGGGCCCTATCAAAGTATAAAATTAATGTATGGAAGGAGTAGAAAACAAAGATGTATGACTCTGAAAAGATCTTCAAGGGCTCGGGAGTTTGGCTCAGTGGCTTAAGCGCCTGCCCTGGCAAGCGCAAGGTTGTGAGTTTAATCCCCAGTGCCACAAAAAAAAAAAAAAAAAGATCTTCAAAGTTAGAAAGTTTAGGAGACAGTAAGATGGATTCATGGTAAAACTTTATTTTAAACAGGGGAAACTACCCATCCTCCAAATTGTGGGTCTTTTAGTTTGCTGGATATTTTCTTATTTTTTTGGTCTTTTTGAGACAGGGTCTCACTGTGTAGTTCAGGCAGGCCTTGAGCTCACTTTGTAGCCCAGGCTGGTCTCGAACTTATAATGATCCTCCTGCCACAGCCTGGACTTTTTTTTTTTTTTTTCCCAGCACCGGGGATCAAACTCATAGCCTCACGCCTGCCAGACAGGTGCTTAAGCCACTGAGCCAAACTCCTGGCCCTGGTTTTTTGAAGCAGGGTTGCACTATGTAGTTCAGGCCAGCCTTGTACTCATGTTGTAGCCCAAGCCGGCCTTGAACTCACAACGCTCCTCCTACCTCAGTCTCCTGAGTGCTGGGATTAAAGGCGTGCTCCACCACGCCGGGCTCAGCCTGGATATTTTCTGAAGTACCTTTAGGTTTTTGTTTTTTTTCTTCCTTTAACTTGCTAGAGGTTTGGGTGTTTTATTTTACTATTTTTGAGACTGGGTCTCTCCATGTAGTCCAAGCTGGCCTTGAACTCTTATGTAACTTGCCCCAGACTGGGTTCAAACTTGTAGTCTTTCTGTCTCAGCCTTCCAAATGCTGGAATTACATGCATGCACCCCAACACATAGCTGGTTGGAGTGTTTTGATATACTTTTTGAGGAGCAAATGAGTCTTAGGCCTGCTTACCTTTAATTTTGGCTTACCTGCTCATTTTTTTGTGGACCTGGGCATTGAATCCAGGGCCTCATGTAAGCTGGGCAAGCACTCTGTTGCTGAGCTACATCCCAGCCATTTTTATTTTGGGGCAGGGTTTTGCTAAGTTACCCAGGCTAGCCTCAAACTTGTAATCATCCAGCCTCCGCTTTCTGAGTAGCTGAGATGACAGCCACCATGCCTGGCTTTACTTTGTTTTTGAGATGTAACTTATATACTGTAAAGTACTTGGCCTGGTGAATTCTTTTCTGGTAAAAAATCAAGTTATGAACTTCCAAAAGTATTCCCGGTGTCTGCCTTACGTTTTTATTTTTGTTTTGGATTCCTGTTTTTCGTGATAACACTCATGGCTCTCATACATTAGGCTGTGTTCTAATTAACTTCCCCAGGGACTATGAAAGCTAAAAGGACTGTTAATCTTTAAGAGGCCCAGAGAGGTTAAATGGTTTATCCAGGGTCACACAGTTAATAGAAGAGCTCTCATTTGAACTTCAGCAATGTGACTGCAAAATCCATGTTTTTATTTTTATTTATTTTTATTTTTTGTGATACTGAGGATTGAATGTGAAACCTTCACACTGAGCTATATACCACAGGCTTTTTTACTTTTAGACACAGAGTCTTGCTAAGTCACCAAGTTGTTGAGGCTGAGCTTGTACTTGGGATCCTCCTGCTTCAGCCTCCCCAGAATGCTGGGTTTGTGGGTGTGCATCTCCTTACCTGATCATTTTTAACTTCTGTGCTGCATTTCTTAGTTTCAGCTGAGGATACATAGATCTTATAATGTGTAACTTTAGCTATATTTTGTCTATATTTTGTGTGATCATTCTTTGTGGCAAAGAGAATTTTCAGAGTTTAAAGGGAAAGAAAAGAATAACAAGTATTTTTGAGGCCAGATTAAGAGTTGCTTGAGAATTTATGCATAAAAATGTTAAGAGTAGGAAATTAAAAAACAAAACAAAACAAAAACCACTAAAAAATTTGGTTTATGGAAATAAAGAATATAAGAAAATTTGACTTAGGACAGAGTGTATTAGATACTACAGAGAGCGATAATCTTATATTGGTCATTAAAATTAATAGCCAGGTGTGGTGGAGTGTACCTATAACTCAGGACACTGAGCTGGGAGGGTTGCTGTGAGTTCAAGGCCAACCTGGTCTACACAGTGAGACCCTGTCTCAAAAAACGAAAAGATTAAAATTGTCAGTCTTGTTTAGAATACTCAGTAATTTTTCCTGTTTTCATAAGCAATGCATGAATAAAAAGGAGCACAATACAGACAACAGCATAGGTGATCTCAAAACATGCAAGTAAAGGAAGTCAGACAAAAAGAGCACTTATGATTCCATTTGTGGAAAATTCTGGAACAGTCTAAAGCAATCTAGTGAGCAGAAGCAGATGAATGGTTATTTGGGGTAGTGGGAGAAAACCTTTCAGACTGAGATGAAATACATAGAAAGGCTATGAAGAAGAAAAGAACTTGGACTCTAAAAAGCAGAGAAGACCGTGTGACAGAAGCTTATTGAAAGAGATGTAGAAGAGTGGAAGAAATGGTCAGGAAGCAAGGCAGAAGCCAGATAATTTTAAGCCATGATAATTCAAAGTATTGTGGTAAGTCCTTGAAAGTTGGAGAATGAATTGTTTCAGGTCAAACATAGAGGAAGCATGATCAGTATAAAGGTTGTTGGAAGTGGATAATAGTGGTAATTTGGTACATGTAGGAATGGTCAAGAATTAGAGAAGTAAATAGAATCAGGAGGCATCTTGTAGGTAGATCTAATGAGGAATTATGAGGCTGAGGAGAAATGTAAGATGACTATTAAAGTTTTGGCTTCATAGGTAAAATTTAGTACTAATTTTTGAGTCAAGGAAAGTTAAGAGTTTGGGAATAGAATTTTTTCTTTTCTTTTTTTGGTGCATTGCTGAGGAGGGAACTTACGACCTTTGCATTGAACTACATCTTCAGCCCTTTGTGTGTGTGTGTGTGTGTGTGTGTGTGTGTGTGTGTGTGTTATTTTGAGATAGAGTCTTGCTGAATTGCCCATACTAGGCTCAAACTTTCAGTCCTCCTGCCTCAGCCTATCAGAGTGCTGGTGTTACAGGCTTGTGCCATTATGCCTAACTTGGGAATTACTTTGTGAGATGATTGTTTAGATTTCTGTGCCCATTCCAAAAATAGTTTTTCTTTTATACCTTGTCTGTTGATTGTTGTGTGTGGGTTTTTTTGTATTTTTTTTTTTTTTTAAAGTATGCCAGTTCACAGTTGACTCCTTCTTCTTCCCTTTGTGATAGGATGTCTGAATTGATTGAAAAAGAAACTGAAGAATATCGTAAAGGGGATCCAGACCCATTTGATGATCGACATCCTGGTAAGATTTCTCTGAGCTTGGGTCTTCTTACCAAAAAAAATTAATAGTATTTTTAATTGAAATAACATCTTCTGTGATAAGTGTCAAGATCTTTCTGTTTATTACAATATTTTTCAAGGTGGAAGCCAATGAGGAAGAATCCCTATAAAAATTGATTTCTGATATTTACGTATGAAAGAGAACATAACTAACTTAAGGAAACTTAAAATTAGGTATATTTCAATTCACTCAGTTGGTATGCTTACAAGGACAGAAAAAGAGTCTCCTTTTTTTGTTGTTTGTTTTTTGGAGATGGAGTCTTATTTTGTACTTTAGGTTGGCCATGGTGCTCACTTTGTACCCCGGGCTGGCCTCAAACTGGCAGTGCTCCTCCTGCCTCAGCCTCCCAAGTACTGGAATTACAGGCATGCACCACCACACTTGGCCTCTATTTTTTTATAACAGTAATTATCCTTTTGCTTGGGGGGAAATATAATTGAGAATGGATCCAGTGCTTTGTTTTTAGTTAGGCTGTTGGCACATGGAACCTTTAATAATGAACAGATTTCTTTTTTTTTCCCTTGTGGTCCTGGGATTGATCCCAGGGCCTTGTACATGCTGCTCTACCACTGAGCAACACCCTCATCTCTCCCTTTAAATTGATTTTTTTTATTTTAAGATAGGGTCTTGCTAAGTGGCCCAGGCTGGCCTCCAAATTGCTGTTTTCCTGGCTCAGCCTCCCAGGTAACTGGGATTACGGGTGTGTGTCACCACACCTGCTTTATTTATTTATTTATTTATTTATTTTTATGGCACCGGGGGATCGAACTCACAGTCTCACGCCTACCAGGCAGGTGCTTAAGTCACTGAGCCAAACACCTGGCCCTGGTTTTTTGAGGCAGGGTTGTACTATATAGTTTAGGGAGCCTTGCGCTCGCATTGTAGTCCAAGCCAGCCTCGAACCCACAATGCTCCTCCTACCTCAGCCTCCCGAGTGCTGGGATTAAGGGCGTGCGCCACCACACCTGCTTTAAATAGGCTTCTTGATGTCTGCTTTAGTGTCTTAACAGCTAATGTGAGTTGTCTTGTGTTAATTTGGTTTTATTTAGGGCCAGTTTAATTAGAGCCGTGATAAACTGCCCTGCTTTGGTATTTAATTTGTTATAGTACAGACTTAAGTGGGACTTGAAGCTTCATTTTATTTTTTTTAGTAGGTCTTTTGAGACAAGGTCTCACTGCGTAGTTCCGGGGGTTTTGAAATCACTATGTGACGCAGCCTGGTCTTGAACTTGCAGTGGTACTCCTGCCTCAGCCTTTCAACTGCTGGGATTCCAGGCATGTGCCACCATGCAGGGCTGAGACTTTTCCATTTCATGTTTTCTCCTTCCCCCTCCCCTCCCCTTCCCCCTTCCCTGTCTGTGTGTGTGTGTGTGTTACATTACTGGGAGTTGAACCCAGGGCCTTTGCAGTGTGATACATTCCCATCTCTAACCCGCCCCCCCCCTTTTTTTGGTAAGACAGAGGCTGGGTTTAAATTTGTGATCGTTTTACCTCAGCCTTCCAGAGTGCTACGATCACAGATGTACAACACGATGCCTGGCTTGTTTTCTGTAAGATGCATTATCAGTGAACAAATCTTAAGTTATGTGTGCACTCAGGCTGCGTATAAACTCTTGCTAGGAGGAGTCCTTTTTGGAGAGGGAGTCTGAAATTTTGTGAGTGGAGACATAGGGCAAATTTGTGGGAGTTATAAAAATAAGAACATTGTATATCTACCTGGTGTTTCAGGGTTTTTTCTGTTTCTTAAATTTTCCTTCTCAAATGTAAACTAGGTGTTTCAAATTGTCTAGTTTTTTATGTGATTTTACCTGCTGCATTTGTCCTAGACATTCTTAGTTCTAGAATATTCACTGTATTTATTCACTTGTTTTGCATTTTTGAGACAAGGTCTTACTATGTAGCCCAGCCTGGCCTTGAACTTGCAGTGATCCTCCTGCCTCTGCCTCTCAAATGCTGGCGTTACAGGCATGTGCCATCACACCTGCAAGGATATTCACTTTAATTCATGTCTTCAGAAAAGAAAGAGTAGAGCATGAAGAACTGTGGAAGTGAATGTGAAATCAGAATTTTTAGTTAATACATGGAATCATGAAAAGAACTACAAGAAATGATCTTGCTTAGTGTCATTGCCTTGAAAGGATGAAGTGGTAGCGAGGAAGAAGGGAATGATATGCCTTTTTTTCCCCAGTAGAAACTTAGTTTTTTCTCACCACTTCTTTTTTTTTTTGTGGCACCAGGGATCGAACTCACAGCTTCATGCCTGCCAGACAGGCACTTATGCCACTGAGCCAAACTCCCGGCCCTAGTTTTTTGAGACAGGGTCGCACTATGTAGCTCAGGCCAGCCTTGCGCTCGCATTGTAGCCCAAGCAGGCCTTGAACTCACAAACGCTCCTCCTACCTCAGCCTCCCAAGTGCTGGGATTAAAGGCGTGTGCCACCATGCCTGGCTCTCTCACCACTTCTTAATGTTAAATAGTATTTGTCATTGGGTATAATTTCTTCTAATAAATATAGGGATTTCGGTTTTTTTATTTTTAAATAGTGAAAGGTAAGGTCTTTTTAAAATGCCATTTTTGTGATTTTTCTTTTTGGGAATTACTTTGAGATACTACTTAGAAATTTGTGAAAACTGCACATCAGCAGCTCACATATTTTTAGCCATACTGTGTTGCATGGCTAACTTTGCCACTACTGTGATGGTATGAAAGGAAATGAAATGAAATAGATGGTATCTGTTTTTAAAATAAACCAATAATTCTTGCAGGCATTAATTAATACTTTCATTTTCAGGCTTTGAGTGGCATGTAGGACCTTCACTTTGTTTCTTTCCCTTGGAGTTAGGCTGGCCAAAGTTACTGTCTTTTTTTTTTTTTTTTTTTTTTTGAGACAGAGTCTCGCTATGCAGTTCAGGCTGGCCTTGAGCTCACTTCGTAGCCCAGGCTGGTCTTGAACTCACAATGATTCTCCTGCCTCAGCCTCCCTAGTGCTGGGATTACAGGTGTGCGCCAACATGGCCGGCTAAGGTTACTGTCTCTTTAGGGTTGCTGATTACTTAGTAGGATTCAGCTACCTTAACCCAATTTTAAACTTACAAGGCAAGGTATCCTTACAGGTTTGAGAATACGTCTCTTGCTGTTGTGATTGTAGTTGAAGCAAGATGAACTTGGAAACTGTCTTCTCCAGGCCACCCATCGAAGGAAGCATGTTTCTTGCCTTTCTGTGGCTATGAAGTTAGGAGATTGCTTTCTTTTAGACTCTTCTGTGGACCTTGTGTACTGTTGGTGATGCTGGTCTGGATATTATTATTTAATTCAGCATTGCTATATGGGCAGTCTGTTGAGAAATAGGCTAGAGAGCAGGTTTTGATTTTTTTTTTTTTTTTTTTTTGTTGATACTGGAAATTGAACTAAGGTTCACTCTACCACTGAGCCATTTATGTGTGTATGTATATATGTATGTATGTATTTGTCTTTTGAAACAAGGACTCACTATATAGCCCAAGTTGGGCTTGAACGTATGGTGATTTTAAGTGCTGAGATTCCAGGCGTGTTCTACCATGACTGACTGCCAGCCCTTTTTATTATTTGAGACAGTTTTACTAGGTAACCCAGGCTGGGCTTGAACTAGGGATCTTCCTGCCTCAGCTTCCCAGGTTGCTAGGATTGCTTTGATTTTATTTACTTACTTTGTGGTACTGTGGATTGAATCCAGGGAGTTATGAGGTACATCCATAGGATACCCAGTTCTCCTCTGCCTCTTGGTAATGTTGGGTATTTAACCCAGGGGATATATCCTTGGCCCTTTTTAAATTTTATGTATATGTGTATGTGGTGTGGAGGACTGAACGAACCTAGAGTATTGGCATTGAGCTATTGCCCTACCCCTCCTCCCTTTAAACTTTTTATTTTATTTTGAGTCACTAAGTCCCTAAGTCACTAAGTTGTCTAGGTGTAGGGAGCTGTTGAAGCTGAAAATTAATCACATGTGCAGTGCTGGGGTATGGCCGTCCTAAGAACAAAGAGCACCCGGGGCAAGCCACATAAAGGCGGTGCCTCAGCCCCAGGAGACACCAAGACCCTAGATAATCCAAGCTGTGGGTTGCTAGGCAAAGGGGTGCCACATGACATTGTGTTGCTAAATGCATAAATAAATGCCCCTACAGTGAGGGATCAATTTCTTTCCTCCCATCCAGAGAGTAAGGGCTCCATCTGACCCCAGTTTTTGTCTCTTACTTATTTTCTCATCCTCTCGCACTCCTTCACTCAAGGAGCTGCAAGGGCCACCTAGGTCACGGCACCCAGGCTGAGCTTGATTTTCCTCTTTCAGCCTCCCAGAGTACTGTTACTAAGTGTGTGTATAGTCCTTACTTCTTTAAATGATTGGTTTTTTTTTGTTTTGTTTTGTTTTTTAATTTTGAGACATAGTTGTACTAAGTTACTCAACCTAGCCTTGAATTTGTGATGCTCCTGTCTTAGCCTCCTGAGCAGTTGCGATTACAGGTATGGGCTACTGCTACTGGCTTAATTTTTATATTGTCACTTTTAATTTTAAACAATGTTTTATAAAATCTAATCACGAGAATCTTGTCTTTGTTTTTATTTTTGCTGGCATTTTTATTAGTATTTATAGCAAGCCAGGTACCAGTCCAGAGATCTAAGTTGCTTGACTGGGCCAACTTACTCATTTGTTTGTTTGTTCCTCCCCTCTTCTTTTGTTAGGTCGAGCTGATCCAGAGTGTATGCTGGGCCACTTGCTGAGAATACTCTTCAAGAATGATGATTTCATGAATGCAGTAGGTTTACTTCTTATGTTTCTCCAGAGATTATCATCACCAAATGTTGTACCTTTATTTATTTATTGAGATAAATTTGCTGTTACTGAAGGCCTTAGAAAAGTGGAAAGTTGAGTAGGTAGATTTTTAAAATTTGGCATTGGTTCATTTGAAATAAGAGGCCTTCTTTTTTGTCAAAAAGTCTGTTTATGGGCAAATTATTTTCTGTTGGTGTGTTCTTTGTTCTTCAGTCATATATTGGCGAAGGTTCTCAGGGCATCTGTGTATATTCATTTTTGGACACGATGAGAGTTTTATTTTGATTTTTGTTTTTTAACGTAGGCTCTCACCTTGTAGTTCAGGCTGCCCTTGAATTTACTATGTGTAGCCTAGACTGGGTTTGAACTTGTGGTGATCCTCCTGTCTCAGCTGTTTCAGTGGTAGGATTATAGGCATGTACCATGGACAAGGTGATTTTGAGTTTGGGGCAATAGGTGTTCTTTTGGGTTCCTGAATGAAAAAATAAGAAAGATGTACATGATACTGTTCTGCACTAAAACCGTGGTGTGTGCATTGGGCATGTAGAGGGTTAGGAAGGTGCTTTTTGTAACTCAGGGTTATTGCAGGGAGTAAATGAGTATTCATAGGTCCTGAACATAGTAATAACTGAGGGAATTGTGCCTGTTACATTTGTTTGGAGGTGGAACAGTATGATGCTTGAGAGCATGGGCTTTGGGATCTGTGTTTTAGAACTCATAATCTTCCTTCTTTAGCTTCCCAAATGCTTTATTTTCTTAACCATACTTTCCAAATACATAACATGTAAATGATAATACTTACTTTAAAAGATTTTTGTCATATTTGAGTGAAATTAAGCATGAAAATCTCTTGGCAAAGAGCCCGGCTGTGTCTTAGGTATTATTATCCTTGTCATCTGTATTGTATTAACTCCATATTTATTTCTGTGTCACTAATGTCTCTTCTCAGTTTCAGGTCACTTTGTCTGCCAGATATTCCCACCTGGATAATCCCCTCTGGTACTTTGAATTCCACATGTCTGCTCCACTCTGTTTCTCGTATTCTCTAGCTCAGTCATGTCTTGTTTAGACAGAAAGTATTCTTTACTCTTCTTAGCTGTCTTATTCAGTGGATTTATAGATCTTATTGTTCTCTCCCCCTTAAGCTCCTGTGTCTTCTTTGTTGCCAGACGTCGCTGTCACCTATCATTTGGTTACTGCAATAGCTTTGTAACTGGTTTCCTCTTACCATCTTCTAATCCAGTCTTCATTTTATAGCCCAGAAATTGTTCTAAAATGCAAAAACTGATCATAGTTTTGCTTAACATGCATTAATGGTTTCCCATTGCTCTCAGGATAAATTTTAAATTCTTTATGTTAGTAGTAAGTACCTATTCTGTCTCTGGCATTTGTTCTCTCCAGCTTCACTTCTTGCCATTTGGCTCTCCTACTTCTCCTTAGCTACCCCTATTTGTCCTTTATGTTCTAGCGTGGATTCCTTTTCCCTCTACATCTTTCTCTGAGTCCTCTGCAATATAAGGGACTTCTGTAGCATTCTATATTCATGATATTGTCTGTTTTCCTGTCACTTTCGTTGGATTGTAAGCCTTTTGATGATGGGACTATGTCAATAAGTGTTTATTATTGTATACCTAACACAGAACATAATAGTGTAGCTATCACTTAATAGTAACAATTCAGGTCAGGCATGTTGGTGCATGCCTGTAATCCCAATACTTGGGAGGCTGAAACAGGAGGATCACTTTAAGTTTGAGGCAAGCCTGTGTCACATAGTGAGACCCTGTCTCACCTTTCGCTTTGCCCCCAAAAAAGATTCAGTAAAAGTGTGATGAGTGCCAAAAGGAAAGTTGTACTACACACACACACACACACACACACACACGCACTCTTTATTGATAAATCCAGATTTTTCATTACCATCAAGGATAATTTTATAATAAAGTTTTAATTAGCAGTTGTTTGATTCATATCTTTTAAGAAAGTGATGGGAGAGAGGAAGGGAGGGAATGGGAAGGAAATAAAAAAAGAACTAAGATGTGTCATGTAGATTTACCAACTTCCCCTAATGAATGTAATCATTGTGTATTGCAAAAATGTACCAATAAAAGTTCAGTACAAAAGAAAAAGTGATGGAAATGAATTAAGGATTTATTAGACTTCCTGATTCTGACTGGGTTGAGTTTCAGGGAAAAGTATTCATTTTTTTCTTTGTAGCTGGTAAATGCATATGTGATGACAAGCCGAGAGCCACCTTTAAACACGGCAGCTTGCAGACTGCTACTGGACATCATGCCAGGGCTGGAAACTGCTGTTGTCTTTCAAGAAAAGGTACTTGCTAAGAAAGAAACCTGATTGTATGTTAGTTTGTTTTTATTTTTGTTTTTCATTTTTTGTTTTGTTTGTTTTTGTTTTTCGTGTTTTGTTTGTTTTTTGAGGTAGGGTCTCAGTAATTCAGACTGGCTTGAACTCACTGTATATCCCAGGCCGGCCTCAAACTCATGGCAGTCCTTCTTCCTCAACCTCTTGAGTGCTGGCATTATAGGTGTGCACCAGCATTCCCAGCTTCTTTGTATGTATGTATATATTTGTGGTACTGAGGATTGAACCTAGGGCCTTCCCACTGGGCTGTATCCCCAGCCCATTTTAGTTGTTTATTTTGAGACAGGGTCTCAGTTGATAAAATGCCTGGTCTGGGCTTGAACTGGCTGTCCTTTGGCCTCAGCCTTGCAGAGTGCTTGGATTACAGGCCTGTGCCACCATGCTCAAGTTTATTTAATTGGTGATCTTTTGAATTTTCCTTTATTATTAAAAGTTTCCATAGCTTTTTTTTTCACGTAGTAGCATATTACAGAAACTTAAGAAATCCAGATGAACAACATAAAAAATAGAAAATAGCTGTTTGAATGATATGTGATGCATGGTATTTGTTACAAATCTTAACAGCATGGTTTTAGAATTTTTTTTTTAATCTTTTTGAGACAGGGTCTCACTTTGCAGTTTAGGCTGGCCTTGAGCTCATTTTGTAGCCCAGGCTAGTCTTGAACTTGCACTGATCCTCCTGCCTCAGTCTCCCGAGTGCTGGGATTACAAGCATGCACCACCGCACCCAGCTTAGAATAGATTTGTGATCTCATCTGATTATGAGTGGTCTTTCCCAATGATGAAGAACTTTTTGCTCTTTGAGAAAGCCCACTTTATCTTTGTCTATTTAGTAATTCATTTAGCTATTAATATGAGGATAGGTTTTGTGCTGTCCTCAGATATTAGATGTTGGGAATGTTTTGTCAGCAAGATACGAGCTTAAATTCATCATATGTTTGGGGATAGGCAGGCACAGGTAAACTGAAAATTTCAGATAAGTGCTTGAAGAAAAAATGTTACTTTGATTGTAGCTGTCTATGTATACTTCAGCTTTCAAAAATTAGTTGCTCTATTTTTGAAAGTAATACAAATGTCTTAGCTGTAGGAGTTTGCTGTATGAATGGGATAGGCCTCATAGGTGGTTGGTTTATTTTTCAGTGTTGGGATTGAGCAAGGATCTTGCTCTTCCACTGAACTATACTCCCAGCACTTGCTTTATTTTTCAAACTATTGAAAATTTAATCATAGCTGGATGTGGTGGTACATACCTGTAATCCCAGGGTAAGGTGGGAGGATTGAAAGTTTGACCACAGCCCAGGCAATTTAGTGACTTGGTGAGACCTTGTCTCAAAATAGTGTTTGGAATGTACCTCAGTGTAAAGACTGTGGGTTCAATACCCAACACTGCAAGGACCTTACCCACTCTGTGTGCCCCCCACCGCCGCCATGGGGGATTCAACTGAAGCCCTCACATGTACTAGGTAAGCACTCCCATCATTGAACTACATCCTCAGACCCCTTCCTACAGTCCTGCCACCCTTTTTTTTCCTCAAGTTTTTATTTTCGTGTCTTGCTGTGTAGGCTGGCCTCAGACTTTCGATCTTCCTGCCTCAGCCTCCCGAGTAGCCAGAATTGCAAGTGTGTATCACTTGCGTTTTGTTTTTAATAATTTTTTCTTTTTGAAACAAGGTCTTGCTGTGTTGCCCAGATTGGTCGGTCTGGAACTTCTGCTTCAGGCTCCCAGCCAGCTGGGACTACAGGTGTGCAACACAGTGCCTGGCTGCAAAGTTTTGTTCTTAGGAACAGGACTGAGATATTAATCGTTTTGGTCATGAGACTGAATTCTTTGCTTTTAGTTTTAGTTATGAAAGTAGGCTTTTTTTCAGTTGTGTTATTTCATTTCCTTTACTATAGGAAGGGATTGTTGAGAATCTTTTCAAATGGGCCCGAGAGGCTGATCAGCCACTGAGGACATATTCTACTGGACTGTTAGGAGGTGCTATGGAAAATCAAGACATTGCTGCTAACTACAGGGATGAAAATTCACAGCTGGTAAGGACTGTCTTAGAGTGAATCCTTGTGTCTAGTAAAACAGTGTTTGCAAGTCCTTTTTTACTGCCTGCCTCTTGATTAGTTAAATCTGATTTATAACTTGTTTTAACCTTTTTTCTTTTTTGTGATATGGTCTTGCTCTGTAATCCAGGCTGACCTCAAACTCATGATCCTCCTAGCTCAGCCTCTTGAGTGCTGAGATCACAGGTGTGGAGCACCATGCCTGGCTTACTTACAACCTTGTATTGGAATACTGGAATATAGTTAAAATGGCAACATTTCAGGATTACTTCCCATCAGAGTTTTTTTTTTTTTTTTTTTTTCCCAGTACTGAGATTGAGTCCAGTTTATGTTGAGCTATATCCTTAATCATTTTTAAGTTTTTTTGAGACAGGGTTTTACCAAGTTGTCCAGGCTTACCTGGAATTTGGAATCCTCTTGTCCCAGCCTTCCGAGGAGCTGGGATTATAGGTGTGTGCCTCCACACCTGGTTTACATAAAAGTTATGATTTTACTTTTTTTTTTAATATTGAAAATAGTTGTTTTTGGAGGAAGGGGCAGAATAGAAAATTAGAAAAAAATGGTTTTTCGTCTATCTGTCAAGGATTATGGCATTGTATACCAAATAAAGTACCGTTCTCCTTGTCTCATCCCCTTTCTCTCCTTAACCTTTGTGTTATGAAAATTTCCAAGCATAAAGTACAGTTGAAAGAATTTTATGGTGAGCAGCTGTATATGTACTACCTTAATGTGTTCTTAGCATTGTACTGTACTCATTACATACCCATTTAATGTTTCTGATTTACTCTTTCTGTCCATCTACCATTCTGGTTCCCACCCTACCCCCTTCAGTACTGGAAATTGAATTTAAGGTCTTCACACCTTGGCACTAATTTTTTTTTTTCTTTTTTGAAACAGCATCTTGCTATTCCAGGTTGGCCTTGAACTCGCTCTGTAGCCCAGGCTGGCCTTGAAGTCCCAGTGATCCTCATGCCTCAGCTTCTTGAGTGCTGAGATTACAGGCATGTGCTATCATGCCTGGCTCTTTTATTTATTTTTTTTACAATTCAGAATGAATTTTCAGACCATACCTAAGCCCCTCTGCCCCCTTTACTTTTAGCCATAATGAGGATTGATTTGAGTCTTGTGTGTGGTAGACAAGTACTCTACTACTGAGGTACATACCTACCTCTTTTATTTGAAATGTGGTCTTGCTAAGTTGTGTAGAGTAGCAAGTTGTCATCCTCTTACTTTAGCCTTCTAAATAGCTGCAGTTATAGGGTGTGCTTCAGTGTTCCCACCCCTCTTTTTTAAAAACTAAATGTGATACCACTTTTTAGATTTGGCCCAGAAAAGTAAGCACTTAAAAAGTTTTTTAAAAACAAGTTATATCATGTACAGGTATAAATTCTCTATGATGAATGTGCTCATTATGTCTAAAATGTACCAATAAAAATCTAATGAAAAAAAGATGAACTTGAAAAATAGATTACATGATTATGTACAATGTTTGATTTTCCAAAGGCACTTTAAAAATTCTATTGCTGTGTCTGTTTTCTGCGTCTTTAGATGTGATGACCCAACCCACTGTCACCCAAACAAATCGGTTATGAAAGATGTTTTACATGTAAATCTTTTGGTTTGCATTTTCTGGAAAATTTGTTGGGGAATTAGACTTTAGTTACAATTTACTTTAGCAAGTTGTAGAAATCAAGTTAATACAGTCAAATCTTTACTATTATCAGCCATTGAACTAACTATATTAGTATTCTTAAATGAAAATAAGAATTATTTATTGAGTCATTTAAGTGAAGATGCAGAATAAACAACCCATTTTACTCCAATGTTTGTTGATAGGTGGCAATAGTGCTTCGAAGGCTGAGGGAACTGCAGCTTCAGGAAGTGGCTTTGCGGCAAGAAAGCAAGCGTCCTAGTCCACGCAAGTTCTCTTCTGAACCCCTTTTGCCTTTGGATGAGGAAGCTGTGGATATGGACTATGGTGACATGGCAGTAGATGTAGTGGATGGAGAACAGGAAGAAGCTTCTGGAGACATGGAAATCTCCTTTCATCTTGATTCAAACCACAAGACGAGTAGTAGAGTAAACTCAGCAAGCAAACCTGAGGAAGGAGGATTAAAGAAAAACAAGTCAACAAAACAGGGTGACAGAGAGAGCTTTAGGAAAGCTAAACAAAAATTGGGTTTCTCATCTTCTGATCCAGATAGAATGTTTGTTGAGCTGTCTAATAGCAGCTGGTCAGAAATGTCCCCCTGGGTAATTGGCACCAATTATACCCTTTATCCCATGACTCCTGCTATTGAGCAGAGACTCATTCTTCAGTACTTGACCCCTCTAGGAGAATATCAGGAGGTAAGTATTGGGAAGGGTACTGTGGGACTGTTTTATTTCTGGGTTATTTTGTGGTAGTACTTTCTGAGTTATAACATGGTAGTTAACATACTCTTAACTCAATTGCAGCGAAGTCTTTGCTCCACACTGGTAAGGTCTTATGCAGGTTACTTAAGGTCTGTTTGATAAGTGTGTTCATGTTTACTGTTCATAAGGAAGGGGAGAATAGATGCCTTGTTTGTTTAACCTTCTGTCTTCATAGAGTGAAATAGGAAGTGTATGAAATCTTAAAGCCAAAATGAAGGCTTTTTTTTGACTTTCATTTCAGTTACTTCCCATATTCATGCAACTTGGATCACGGGAGTTGATGATGTTCTATATTGACCTGAAGCAGACTAATGATGTCCTGCTTACATTTGAGGCACTCAAGGTAAAATGCTTAAAAATATTAGCTCACTGAAGATTTTTGCTCATTCTTAGTATTTTTAATAAATAGTCTCCTAAATTAAAAAAACTGGTCAATGAGCATTTTATTGACAGGAAGGTTTTCTATCTGTGCTGTTCACCACAGTGGTTAGTGACTAACCCTGTGTAACTTGAGCACTCGAAATGTAGCTAGTATCTTGAGGCACTGAGATTTAAATTTTATTTAGTGTTAGTTAAATTAGCCACGTTTGGCCAGGGATTACTGCATTGAACAGTATAATTTCAGAATGTATTTAAATAAAGAACTTTGCCTTTCAGTTTCTAGAAACTTAGGTTTGGAGGAGGTCGAACATAATTGGAGTAACTTGTGGTATATACTGTGTGTGTGTGTGTGTATAAAGTATGTGAAATCAGTTATACTTTGAACAGTATGTTGAGGCTGGAGGTCAGAGTTGTCTCCAGGGGGCCAAAGGTATAGCTTGGAGAGGCGTCTGTTCCTGAACTGGGATTATGGAAATTACTATTTCTGCAGGGTGTTGTGTGTGGTGAGTTAAAGTGGGGGTCATTATTCAGCTGTTTCTGTTCAAAGTCATATAAGGTATAAAAGCAAATGAAATTTGGACGAACAAAGAGAATATCTCAAAAGAAATCCTTCTAATTGACAAGTAATTCTGTAAAGAGATGTCTTATTTTGTTCAAAAAGACTCAGTGGTGAAAGAGAAGGGACATATGTTGGAAGTAGTAGAAACAAAATTGATTAAAATAGTAAATTGACAAGAAACTGGGCCTTGTATAAACAGTGTCTCAGAAGACAGACTCTTTGCCTGTGGGAGTGAGGTAAGCCGGGTTGTCAGTGATGATCAGCCAGGTAAAATTTAAGGTTTTGCCTGCTTGTTCTGTTTCCCCACTTTCCTAATGTGGAAGTGAAATTTCTGTTGTATGGTAAAGGAGCATTGTATGGAAACCATTCCTGTGTTTGAAGTATTAGAAGTTACCCACACAAAATTTAGCTGCTGCTTGAGGGAAGGATTATTTGGAATCATTGTAGAAGTTTATGTAACAGTAGGGTAACTAGGGGGAGAGATTCAAATTAAATATAAGGATTAGTTTAGGTCTGGGTGCTGAGAAATTCTGAGAAGATCTGCTTTTACCACTGATCTTGGCCAAATTTTTGGGGCTATATTGTGAATAAATTTGAAAGAAGTCAAAGTTCAGTTAATCAAGTCAGTGACTGAGCCAAAGCTGGAACACAGCTGACTGTATTAAAATAATTAAAAAAAAAAATAACATGAGAAAGTTAGCAAAAGTTCTAACTTTTGGTGTTAGGAGGGAAAATAAGAGTATTATGGAATCTCAATTTTTTAATTTTCTTTTCTTTTTTTTTTTTTTTGGTACCAGGGATCAAACTCACAACCTCACACCTGCCAGGCACATGCTTAGGCCACTGAGCTAAATCCCCAGCCCTATTTTTTGAGACAGGGTCTCACTATGCAGTTCAAGCTGGCCTTGAACTCACTTTGTAGCCCAGGGTGGTCTCGAACTCACAATGATCCTCCTGCTTCAGCCTCCCGAGTGCTGGGATTAAAAGCGTGTGCCTGGCTTTAATTTCATTGAAACAGTAGAGAGAGTGGTAGTTTTTGTAGAGGAGTTGTTTTTTTTCTTTTTTTTCTCTCTCTGTAGCACTGGAGACAAGGCCTTTCTGTTGAACTACATTCCTACCCTTCACCTTTTTTTTTTTATTTTGAGACAAGGTCTTGGTAAATTACCATGTTGTCCAGGTTGAGCTTGAACCTGGAGTCTTCCTGCCTCAGCCTTCTAATGTGCTGGGATTACAGGCCTCCACTGCCATGCTCAGCATATTGAGGATGAATTTAGCACCTTATTTCTGTGCCTGGGACATTTTTCTAATATACTATATAGTTTTTGTTTTTTCTGGTATATGTGTCGAGATTTTTGGATTCCTTTTTTAAATTGATCTGTGATATCTTTGTTGTTTAGCACCTCGCATCTCTCTTGCTCCATAACAAGTTTGCCACAGAATTTGTTGCACATGGAGGAGTACAGAAATTACTGGAAATTCCTCGTCCTTCTATGGCTGCAACTGGTGTATCTATGTGCTTGTATTACTTGTCCTACAACCAGGATGCTATGGAAAGAGTAAGTCTGGTCTGTCTAGGTATATGAAAATGGGGTTGGATGATGAATAATCTTTGTAAAATTAGAGTACATTCCGAGAATATTTTTTTGTTGTTGTTGATTTGTCTTGTGTTGAGACAGAGTTTTACTGCGTCGTCCAGGTTGGCCTTGAATTTGCTGTTAGATAACCCAGGCTAGCCACAAACTGGTAATCTATCTGCCTCAGCCTCCCAAGTGCTAGGAGTGTAGGTATGCACCACTGTGCTCAGCTTCACAGAACTTTTGTTTTGTTCATTTTGTTTTGTTTGTTTTGAGACAGCGTCTCACCATAAAGTCCAGGCTGATTTCGAACTCACTATGTTGTACAGGCTGGCCTTGTGCTTGTGGTGATTCTCCTGCCTCAGTCTCCTGAGTGCTGGGATTACAGGCCACCATACCTGGTTTCACAGCATTTTTGAGTAACTAAAATAAATAGTTGAAAGGCTAAATTCTATTGAAAGAGAAAAGGAACATAAATGTTTACTCTTCACAAAGTATTGTAAAAAATGCAAAATTGTTCAGCAGAGGTTCCAGGATTTCCTGACCACACTGGGAAAATGCAAGATGGATTGGAATACTAGAACCTTTATTTGGTTTTTGTATTTCTCTGGCATTAAGATTTGTCTTCAAGCACTTTCCAGGTGTCTCTTAATGGAGTTGCTTGTGTGTGTGGTGCTGGGGACTGAACTCAGGGCCTTGGCACTGAGCTAGGTCTCCTACCTGTCAAACTCCTGCTCACCTCTGCTTTTTTATAATTATTTTGAGATAGGATCTTGCTAAGTAACTCAGTTGCCAAAGCTTAGTTTTATCTTGTGATCCTCCTGCCTTCCAGAATTCTGGTATTGCAGGTGCACACCACCATGCCTGCCTTATGTTTGACTTTTTTTTGATCAGTTTATTGTAAAAATAGTAGATGATGCTTTGTATGTATTAACAAATAATTTGTGATGGAGAGTGTAAATCATTCCACCTATTCCCAGGGCTACAGTGTGGTGGCCTGTTTGGTTCTGCTGCTTTTCAGGTAAGATTCTTTGGTATTTAGTGTTTTAAAAAATGTAAATAGTTGGATGTGGTGGTGCTTGCGTATAATTCCAGCACTTGGGAGGCTGAGGCAGAAGGATTGTTTTGAGTCATGAGTTTGGGGCTAGCTTGTGTTACATAATGCGTTCAAGGCTGGCCTGAACTGCATAGCAAGACCTCATTCAAAAAAATTGTAAAAGCCGGGCGTGGTGGCGCATGCCTTTAATCCCAGCACTCGGGAGGCTGAGGTAGGCGGAGCGTTGGGAGTTCGAGACAAGCTTGGGCTACAACGGGAGCGCAAGGCTGGCCTGAGCTACACAGTGCGACCCTGCCTCAGAAAACTAGGGCTGAGAGTTTGGCTCAGTGGCTTAAGCGCCTGGAGGTTGTGAGTTCAATCCCCGGTGCTGCCAAAAAAAAAAAAAAAAAAAAAAAAACAATTTGTAAGCAGGCTGTACATTTGAAAAGTGATGTTTGGCAGTTGAACTCTTAGGGGAAGTTCTTTGTCGTTTCTGTGCCTGGGACATTTTTTAAATATAATATGTAGTTTGTTTTTTCTGGTATAGATAGTAAAACTGGTAATTTTTTCTTGAGCTCTCTTTGTCTTTGCTTACTTATTTGTACAGTCAATTTTAAATTTGATTTTTCCTCTCAAGTCCAATATTATGCAAGGATAATCTTTTGAAGGTAGTAAGTGATTGAGTAAAATCTTGGGATACTCAATCTAACACGGTGCAGAAAATCAGAGGAAGGAGGCAACAGAGCAGAAAAGGTTTAATGCAGGCATGAATAGAACCACAAAGCTCTCCTATGCCCTCCGCATTGAAGGCCTCCTCATCTCTCTCGCTCTTGTTTTCTCTGTGCCACTTCAGATTGAGTGCCCCAATATACTCAGTAAGTTCATTTGACTGTATATACAAAATAAATTCTGGCTGTAGAAAAATGTAACAAGCAGCTCAAGGAGTACTTTACAACTCATCTAACCCATAGAAGACATCAAAATGCATGAATCAATCAGCGAGTTAGTGAATACTAAACTTGCAGATTTAGTATCAGTAGGCTCAGCCTCTTTTATTACCATGGAACGACTTTAAGCTGCTTCGTCTCTTAAGTGGGAATCCAATTCCTGTATAACAGAGCATTAAATGATATATTTGTGGACACTTAGTATAGGTTGAATTTAAATATTTAAATTTAGATAGTTTTCAGGTTTGGAATGGGTTATGTTAAAAAATCGTTGTAATTTAAGCTTTAAAGTAAGAATTACTTGCCTGGGAATGATCATTGTATTTTGCAAAGATAATGTGTCTATTGGTGGATTTTTCATCCCTTTCAAAGACTAAATTTTGCCCAAAATGAAAAAAAAATTTTTTTTATTTTAATTCTTTACAGGTTTGCATGCATCCCCACAATGTTCTGTCTGATGTGGTAAACTATACCCTGTGGTTAATGGAGTGTTCTCACGCCTCAGGATGCTGCCATGCTACCATGTTTTTCTCAATTTGCTTCTCATTTCGTGCTGTTTTGGAGCTCTTTGATCGCTATGATGGTCTTCGTCGTCTGGTGAACTTGGTGAGGTTCTTTTGTTGTGTCTCGTTAGGATTAGGGGTCAAACTTGTTTTGACTGACCTTTATCAGCACCCCAGTGAAGCAAGGAGACTTTGTTTTGGTACTGGGTATTGAACCCAGGGACTTCACAGTGAGTTAGATTCCAATCCCTTTTATTTTTTTTTATTTTTTTTTTGGGGGGGGGTGTCTTTTTGAGACAGGGTCTTACTATGTCGTTCAGGCTGGCCTTGAACTTACTATGATCCTCATACCTCAGACTCCCAAGTGCTGAAATTATAGGTGTGGGCCACCACACCTGGATCCCCTTTTAGTTTTTAATGCAGGGTCACTGATTTGCTTAAGCTGGGCTGGACTTTGCAGTCCTTCTCCCTCAACCTCCCAGGGAATTACTGGCATGTGTCACCATTCCTGGCTCAAAATGAAACTTTTGATTTGGGGAGCTTTTTCTCTTCATTTGTAAGTTTTTCTATTTGTTTATTTTATTGGCGCTGAGAATCTTACCCAGGGCCTCACCCACATTCTTATCACAGCAACACCTTAACCCTATTGTCTTACTCATTTAGCACGTTCCACTGACTAGAACCACTGCCTAATCGGACAATCATGCATGTACCACTGGTGGTATAAACTGCCCCCTGGGAATGGTTGTGCATGTGCAGTCCCATGGTGAATGTGTCAGTGGTTGGTGGACTCTGTGCCATTGTAGACTTGCTTTGGATATTGCGATTTGTTTTGTTTTGTTTTGTTTTGTTTTTGTTTTGTTTTGTTTTTTTTGAGACAGCGTCTCCGCTGTGTAGTTCAGGTTGATCTTGAACTTACTGTGTAGCCCAGGCTGGCCTTGAACTTACAGTGATCCTTGCCTCAGCCTCCCAAGTGCTAGAATTATAGTCATGTGCCATCATGCCCAGCTTGGATATAGTGATCTTATAGGGAAAATTATTGTTATTTTGATCTTTCAAAAAGTAGCAGCTTTATGCCTTTATGCCTTTTTAAAAATAATCACTTTATTTAAAAATAACAAATCTCACTAATACTTATGTAATGTTTGTTGTGATTAGCCACTTCATTTCTTTAGCCTGACCAAAGCTATGTCATTTTTCAATATGGGTTTTAATGCTTTGCTTTCATATGGCTACTATTAGCATGTTGTATATACATAAATTATTTTGATATCTGACGATCTTGATGAACATAAAAGTTTACCACAATAACTTTATTGTTACTGTTATTCTTTCGTTTTATTCTACCTGCCTGTTCTTTCCCCCTCTTCTGACAATCTTTTATCCGTTTATTAATAGATCAGTACTTTGGAGATTCTGAATTTGGAAGATCAGGGTGCACTTCTGAGCGATGATGAAATATTTGCTAGCCGCCAAACTGGGAAACATACCTGCATGGCCTTGCGCAAGTATTTTGAGGCTCACCTGGCCATTAAATTGGAACAAGTCAAGCAGTCACTTCAGAGGACTGAGGGTGGCATTCTTGTTCACCCTCAACCCCCGTACAAGGTAAGAGGACATAGCTTTTTTTCTTTTTCTTTTCTTTGTGGTGTTGGGGATTTGAACCAGGTGAATTCCACAAGGTAGCCGAGTGTCTGTCACTGAGCTACACCTCCATCTGGAGGATGTGGTCCTAAAAGGGATGATCTTGTTTATAGTTTCTAGATCCTCTCCATCCTGAAACTTGCATTCAGATTAGTGGAGTCTCTGTGGGATATACATTGTTGGATTTTATTTATGCTTTGTAGAAGCAGAACATTGAAAGTAGAAATAATACATGAATTTTAAGGACTTTGCTCCTGTCTGTAAGTTACTGTTTCTCTGGCGTACTACAACTAAAGGCTGAGTTGAAATAGTAAAGAGCTTTCTTTTATGAAAAGTACTCAATAACCTATCTGCTGTGCAGATTTTCTTTTTGGAATGATTGTAACTCCACTTCTGTATCATTTTGGAACTTACTGGAGCAAGATTGATCTTTTAAGAATCATAGATTAGCTGGGCGTGTTGTGTCTGTAATCTCAGCACTTGGGAGACTGAGACAGGAAGATCTCTGTGGGTTTGAGACCAGCCTGGGCTACATAGTGAGTTCATGGCCAATTGAATGACAATGAAATCCTGTCTCAGAAAAATTATCATAACTTGAAAAGATACCTATTACCTGACGCTTCTTTCTCAAGCTGTGAAACATGCATAAGAGGCCCTTCAGTTATTTTTTTGGCTAAAATGTTTTAGGAGTCTAATTATAAATAAAACAAAAAATTAACATATAATTCCTTTCACATATGGGCAGTTGATTCAAGAATTGTGAAATTTGAGCTGGGTGTGGTGACTAATTGGGAGCTTGAGGTAGGAGGGTCTCAAGTTCCAGGCTTGCATGGGCAACTTAGTTGGGACCATGTCTCAGAATAAAATAAAATTTAAAAAGTAAGGGTGGGGGCTGGGGATACAGTTCAGTAGAAGTGTGCCTTCCTAGCATGCTTGAGGTCCTGAGTTCATTTCCTTGTACAGCTCAAAAATAAAAGGAATTGTAGAACCTGAAAGTTATTATTAAAACCTATTGGCCAGTGAGCTGTGCTTGAAAAGGTAGCAGGTAGATGATGAAAGTTACATACAATAATAACATATTTCTTCTTATAGGCTTGTTCATATACTCATGAACAGATTGTGGAAATGATGGAATTTTTGATAGAATATGGCCCTGCGCAGCTGTATTGGGAACCAGCTGAAGTCTTCCTCAAACTTTCTTGCGTTCAGCTCTTGTTGCAGCTTATTTCTATTGCCTGCAATTGGAAGACCTATTATGCAAGGTGGGACCAGAGAGGTGTTTCACGAGAAATTCCATCCTGCTCTTTGCTTTTGCAGAAATTGATGTTGGTTTGATTTGCATGTGCTATATACTTTAACTTTTATCGAATTGAGATTTTAGACATGAATCTGAGACATTGAGATTAAGCATGAAAAGGTGACCTTTAATTTATGTAGTGCTTGTTCCTGTATATGGTCTTAAGCAAGGGTCAACTTCTGAACTCTCAAGAGAAGTTACATAATTTATATATCTTAACTGTAGCATGGGATTGAAGTCTTGAAGCTGGAGTCTGTTATTCTTTGTATTTAGACTCGCTTTTACTTGACAACCATGTATAATGTTTATTTTTCTCATAAAAACTTTTTGTTCTTTTGATACAACATAGTGTAATGCTTTTAGCAGTTCAATTAAAAGCAGTCAGCTAAATAGGATAGGTTCAGGAAAGGGCAACTGATAATATCAGGAGGTTGGGTGGATTTTGTTTGAGAATGATATACAAAGAAAGAATTCAAAGTACATTTTGGAAAAGATGGGGCCTGAACAGAAAATAGTGTCAAAGGTTTTTTTCTTTTCTTTCTTTTTTTTTTTTTTTGATGGTAATTGGGTTTGAACTCATGGTCTTTCTATTGAGCTATATCCCCACCTCATTTTTTTATTTTGAGATAGGGTCTGGCTAAGTTACTAAGTTTCCCCAAGCGTAACTTTTCTTTCTGCTTTAGCTTTGCAGTGTGCTGATATTACAGGTGTGCCACCACACCCAACTCTGAACAGCATTTCTTTTTTTTTTGCGGCACCGGGGATTGAACTCACAACCTTGCGCCTACCAGGGCAGGCGCTTAAGGCACTGAGCCAAACTCCCGGCCCTGGTTTTTTTGAGGCAGGGTCGCACTATGTAGCTCAGGCCGGCCTTGCACTCGCGTTGTAGCCCAAGCCGGCCTCGAACTCACAACGCTCCGCCTACCTCAGCCTCCCGGGTGCTGGGATTAAAGGTGTGCGCCACCACGCCCGGCTTGAACAGCATTTCTTAACTTCCTTTTCCCTGTCCACTCACTGTAGTAAAGAGGGGCTTATTTGGGGTGAAAAAGAATTCCAAGACTTCAAATTTAGTGGGGTGTTTTTGGAGCAAATATTGTCAAAGTTTCTGGCATTAGTTTTTGGCCGTTTACCACTTTAAAAAGTTATTGAGGACTTTAAAGAGCTTTTATTTTTCTTTTATATCTATTAGTGTTTACTGTATTAGAAATTAAAATTAAAAGCCAAGCAGTTGGCGCACACCTGAATGCCAGCACTTTGGAGGCTGAGACAGGAGGATCGCTGTAAGTTTCAGGCCAGTTTGGGCTACATAGTGAGTTCAGGGCCAGCATGACCTTGTCTCGTAAAAACAAAACAAAACAAAACAAAAAACCAGAAAACAAAAAATAGCAACAATGATAAAGGAAAAATTTTAAATTAAAATCTAAAGCTGTTTATGAATATATTTTATAATAATGTGAACCCATTGAATGTTAGTGTTCTTAATGAAAAATTCCTAAAAGATGCTTAAACACGGTTAAAAAAATACTTGGCTTAATATGTTATACATACTTATGCGTTTTTTTGTGATGTCACACATTAGTCTCAAAGATTACATTTTACATGTAAGAAAATGAGAGAAGGGATAGTGACATCTTAGTGTTATCATAGTTCCCTGAAAACACTGGATCTTATGTCAGTTTTTGTTCTAAAAGATGCATTAGGGCTCATTTTTAGGGGATCTTATTTTTTCATGTACAATTTATTTATTTATTCAAGTATTAAAATCTACATTTATTCAGATACACTCATGTCATATTCTGAAATAAAGCCCGAACTTTCCAAACTTCAAATTCCAACCCGAGTTTCTTGCAACTCAATTTCCTGTGGAACCATTGGCCCCAATCTCTCATGTCCTGTAATAGAGCTCTCTATTTTGTTAATTTTTTTGAGACAGAATCTCACTATATAGTTGAGTCTGTACTTGAACTCACTGTGTAGCCCAGGCTGGTCTTGAACTCACAGTGATCCTCCTGCCTCAGCCTCCCAAGTACTGGGACTGCAGGCATGCGCCACCGCACTGGTCTAGAGCACTCCTTAAATGAGCACTTGTTCATGTAGCCTGCTCATAGTGCATTGGCAACACAGCTGTCAGTGATTTTTATCCCATGAATTCTTCACGTGAGTCACCTCTTGCAGACAGTCTCCACTAAATCAAGTATTAACTGAAGATTTATGAGATAGAAGTAGCAACAAAAATGATGATAGTTAAGAATGATGGCCCACACAAAAGCAACGCAGAATTACAGGAACCAAAATTCAGAAAATGTTTGTTTTACATGAGTTAATTAAGTACACCCGTTGTAAACCCAACATGTTAAATTATGAAGGTTCATATTAAGACACAGGCTGGGGATGTAGCTCAGTGGCAGAGCGCCTACCTAGCAAGTGTGAGGTTGTGAGCTTGATTCTGGGTACCAAAAAAAAAAAAAAAAAATCAAGACAACAACCAGTCTGTTCATTATTAAGTGCCCACGTTAGTCCCTGTCTGTACTCTGATTGGTTACTCAGCAATAAGTCTTGAGTTCATCTGTTTACATAGGTGTTTACCTCTTGCCCAAAGGTACCCGTTGAATATTTATAAATACTTAATTATAATTTATATTATTTATATTTAATTATATGTTAGTATTTTATAATTCAACATGCCTGTCACATTGCAATAGATGTACTAAAATGCATCTGTTTGATTGACCTTCTTAACTGGGGCTTATATTTACTGTAGGGTTTATATTACAAGCATCCTGAAAAATTATTCTAGGCGCTATTTTCTGGTTAGGTCTTATTTTCATGGAAATGTTATGAATATAACTTGACTTTACAAGCCTTTTGAACCCTCTGAGAGGGTTTCAGAGACTCCCAGGAGTCCCCTGACCGTACTGCAAGAATTGCTGTTTATGTTTTTCATTTTTGGGGGCTCTGGGGGTGCAAAATCAGGGCCTTGCATATACTGGTCAAGGGTTCTACACTGAGCTGTCCTACCTGATAAGTGCTGTTTCAGGGTATGAAAAAGTAGGTTATTGCAGGTGATGGTGGTGCACACCTATAATTATGGCAATAATATGATGAGTTTAAAGCCAGCCCAGGCTACATAGTGAGACCCTGGTGCCAAAAAACAAAGAAAGAGTGTATTTACCTAGAGAATAGTTCAATAAAAGATAAAATGCAAAAGATAGCTAGATGGGGTACTAATACATTTCTTGAGTAGTACACATTCACTTTTTGATTTTTGAAAACTGTCTTTGTTTTTTTAATTTGGTGCTGGGAATTGAACTCCAGGAGCGCTGAGCTATACCTCTAGCTCTTTTTATTTTATTTTAAAATAAAGTCTTGCTAAATTGTTCAGACTGGCATCAAATTTAGTATCCTCTTGCCTCAGCCTCTTGAGTAGCTGGGATTATAGGTGTGTGCCAACATGCCTGGCTAGAAATTTATATCCTTGATTTTAAAAATTTATTTAGGGAAAAGAAGTATAACTCAGTGATAGAGTGCCTGCTTTGCATGTATGAGGTCCTGCCAAAGGGGAAAAAATACTTATTTGTGGTGCTGGGGATTGAACTTGTGCCTCTGGTTGCTAGGCAAGTGCTTTATGACTGAATTATAAGCCCAACTGTAAAAGCTTTTTTTTATTGTTTGCAGTACTGAAGATTGAACTTAGGGCTTTAGCACTGAGCTGCATTTCTAACCTTTGTGTTTGAGACAGGATCTTGCTAAGTTGGCCAGGCGGGGCTCTAACTTGTGATCTTCCTGCCTCAGCCTCTCAGAATGCTAGGATTTTAGACTTGTGCTGCTACACTTGGCTCACTTTATTATTGTTGTTGTTGTTATTATCATTATTACTGTTTTGGTTTTTCCTTTTTAAGACAGGATCTCACTATGTAGTTTAGGCTGGTCTTAAACTCACTATGTAACCCAGACTGGCCTTGAACTCATAGCAGATCTCTTGCCCTCAGCCTCTGAAGTGCTAGGATTACAAAGTTTAACTTTTGTTTTTAAAACTGAAATGTTTCAAAATAGGGAAAGGTACAGAGGATAAGGTAACAACTCTCCTGAACTCATTTTCAGGCAGGGCATAGTTTTTCTTCTGTTTCTTTCTTTTTTATGCCTCAGAGTAACCAGTCTGCATTTGGAGTGCATCCTTTTCATACATGTTTTTATATATTTCTGCATGTCCATAAACAATAATATATTACTTTATATGTTTTAAAATTATTTGAGTGTTTTCCTGTATGTATCCTTTGCAACATTTTCCACCCTTAATGTTTCTGAAATTTATGAATGTTAATATTTAAACTGCTATATTTCTATATGTAGTTTATTCCCATTCTCATTTAGTGTCTTTTGGTAAGTAAATGATAATATGAACCTTCTTTTGTAGCGTCCCTTGAAGATATGATGTGTAGAATCTGCGTTTTAGGATGTCTGCATTTTCACCTTTATTGGGTATTACCAGATTGTTTTTATTTTTATGTTTAGTTTTATAAGTTTTTTGGGTTATGTTCAGGTTGGACTTGAACTCACTGTGTAGCTGAGGCTGGCATGGAATTTGAAACAATTTTCCTGCCTCAGCCTCCCAAGTACTGGGATCTTAGGTGTATGCCACCACTCTGAGCAAGATTGTGGTTTTTTTTTTCGGTGGGAGGTGGTTTTGTGTGGGTTTTTTGTTGTGTTCTGTTATTTTTGAGGCAGGCCTTGTAGTGCACGCTGCCCTTGAACTTGTTAATGTAGCTCAGGCTTGCCTTGAACTCATGGCAATCCTCCTGCCTTAGTGTCCTGAGTGCTGGGATTACAGGCATGCGCCACCATGGCAGGAGCAACATTTTTTTTGTTGTTGTTGTTGTTGTTCTTTTTTGGTTTTGGGTACTAGGGATCGAACTCACGACCTTGTGCTTATCAGGCAAGTGCTTGAACCACTGAGCTAAATCTCCAGCCGGCAAGATTGTTTTTACAATGATCTTAACCATTGTATTTTCCCACTGTCAATATATAGGAGTTTTCATTTTTCTTCTTACCAGTACATGGTTCTTCAGATTTTTAATTTAATACCTCACATTTTGTATTTCATCGATGTTGCATTTCGAGTCCCTCCTGTCACTCTTTCCAATTTTTTGAAAATGATTGTTAGTGACTACAGGATAGTTCATCATACGTCTTTTGGATTTTGTAGCATTTCAGATTTTGGATTTCAGATTTGGGTTGCTCAGCTGGTAGAAGTCTGCAGATATTCAAGAATCTGAATAACCCTGAACTCTGAAACACTGCTGATCCTAAGTGTTTTAGATAAGGGATACTTAATGTGAACATAAATATTTGGTTATACTTTTTTTGTTTTTTAATTTGTTATTTTATTTTATTTTATTTTTTGATATAGGGTCTTACTGTATAGTTGGGGCTGGCCTCAAACCTGTAACAGTCTCCTGTATGCCTGCCTCGGTCTCCTGAGTGCTGGGATTACAGGCCTATGCCAGATTACTTTTATTTTTTTTTTTATGAGACAGGGTCTCACTGTGTAGTCCAGACTGACCTTAAATTCACTATGTAGCCCACACTTCCCAGCAAGATTACTTGTTAAGAGTTTTTTTGTTTTTTTGTTTTTTTTGTCTTTTTGAGAGAGGGTCTTGCTATGCAGTTTAGTCTGACCTTGAGCTTACTTTGTAGTGCAGGCTGGTCTTGATCTCGTAATGATCCTCCTGCCTCAGCCTCCCGAGTGGTGAGATTACAGGAATGCGCCACCATGAATAGCTCTTATTAGAGTTCTGTGTAACCTCAATAGTATTGAGGATTTTTTAAATTAAAAAAAATTTTTAAGTACATGTTTGCAATTCATAATGATTACATTCGTTGTGGGGAGTTGGTACATGTGCAAAGCACATCTTAATTCTTTTTTCTTCTTCCTCCTCTCCCCTCCCTCTATCTCTTGGTTTCTTTCCCATTTGAAAAAGATCTACCAAGACTTTTTTGTTTTTAACTGTAGAAGTTTGATAGGTGAAAATTCAGTTGCTGTGGGTTTTAGAAGTAATGTCATGGTGACTTATAAATCCTCTCTTCACAGTACAAGTGATAGACACACACAAGTGGTGTTCTGGCATGTTGTCTTTTAAAAACTGTTACTTTTGCTTACGGCTATATTGTTGTTTCTCTTGGACTAATTGTTCTTCCTGTCCAGGAATGACACTGTGCGTTTTGCTTTGGATGTCCTGGCTATTCTCACTGTGGTACCAAAAATACAGCTCCAGTTGGCAGAATCAGTGGATGTACTGGATGAGGCTGGCTCTACTGTCTCCACTGTAGGTAGGTAGTACATTGCCATTTTTGTTGTTGTTTGATGTGAATTTGTTTTCCTTTGCTATTCTGGTTGTGATTGTTTCATGTAATTTTGGTATATTAGAGCAGAAGGTAGTAAGGTTTTTTTTTCCTTATCCCTTATGAGTAATGCCATATAGTTTTGCATAAGGCGTCATGTGAACCTAATAAACTTGAGGTTTGTGTTTATTTCTGCTATAATAGTGCATGTACATTCTCAAAAGTCTTGTGCTATGGTGTGTGACACTAAGAATAAGGTTCATGGGAATAATGATTTAGGGTCAACAATAGAATACCTAAGCAGCTCCACTAAAAGTAATCAGTAAATTGGTAGCAGCTATCATATAGATACTCAAAAAAATAGCCTTTTAAAAAAATACCTTTTGTTTGGAGATAATTTATTAAAAGCAGACTTATTGATGGTGCTGCTGAGGTGAGTATGGGAAGTAGTGTGGTTGGTGTGGGTACTGGTATGCACCACTCTGGAGAGAAAGCCCAAAGTTGTGCTATTTCTTTGCCCTGCCCCACCCTGCCCCAGCCTGTCCTCTTTCTCCTCTCTCCTTTTCCTGTTTAGGGCTGGGGATAAACTAGGCAGTGGTTTTTAGTTTTCTTTTTTCTTTTTCTTTTTTCTATTAAAGAGAATAAAACCAAACTCAACAGAATAAAGCTAATCAGAACAGAACAATGAAAGCGATACAGGACTGCAAAACAAGATAATAGGAAATCAGCAATGGCTACAATAATACATCTTGTTGTCTTCAAAATAGCTGTCCATACCATCAGACAGTAAAATCAAACAGAACAAGACAGAATAAAACCAAACCTAACAAAACTATGAAAACAATATACGAATTCAAAACAAGATAATATGAAATTGAGCTGGGGATACAGCTCAGTGACATAGTACCTGCCTGGCAAGCCCACAGTCCAGAGTTTGATTCCTGGTACCAAAAAAAAAAAACAAAAAACAAAAAAGGAAATTAACAATGGTTTCCATCTTCCCTTTTTAGATGTTTCCTCTCGGTCCACTTTCATAATATCTATTGTGCTTTTTTTTTGTTTGTTTTTTTTGGCACCTGATGATCAAAATGACAACCTCACACCTGCCAGGCAGGCGCTTAAGCTGCTGAGCCAAACTCCTGGCCCTAGTTTTTTGAGACAAGGTCTTGCTGTGTAGTTCAGGCTGGCCTTGCACTCACATAGCCCAAGCTGGCCTCAAACTCACAGTGCTCCTCCTACCTCAGCCTCCTGAGTGCTGGGATTAAAGGCGTGCACCACCACGCTCGGCTCTGTTGTGCTTTTTGGATCCCACTAACTCCTTCAGTTTTTTATGCTAGGAGATAACACGATGTTCACTAATGTGAGTCTGAACCATTTCACCCATAGGCATGATCTCAATTGCATCCATTTACCTACAAGAGCCTTGAGATTATCCTTCTTTGTAGCTGAGTAGCTTTCTATTGTATGAAAGCACCGTATCTTTCTTATCCATTTTGTGGTTGATGGGCAAGTTATCCTTGCTTTTTTCTGGTTTTCTGTCACATGGAACAATTGTTTTCTCTCCTTTGACTTGGGGTCTATGAATTTCCTTTTGAGTTAAATGTGTTTCTTGTATACGGCATATTGATGGATCTTGTTTCTTAATCCACTCTCCTTGTGTTTTTTTTTATTGGTGAATTGAGGCCGTCTACATTAATGGTTATAACCAGCATGCATTGACTCGTCTCTGCCATGCTATCCTCCTGCTGTTGGACCCCCATTGTTTCCCTTTGTTCAGTTGCCTGCCCTGTCTGGCGAGCTCCCTCTGCTTCTGTTCCTGGAACTGTGGTCATCTTTCTGTTTCTCTAAAATAATCCTTCAGCATTCTTTGTAGGTTCGGTGATCATAAATTCTTTCAGTTTATCATGGAAGCATCTTATTTTTCCATCAATTTTGAAGGATAGTTTTGCAGGGTACATCAGTCTGGGTGAAAGTCATTTTCTTTCAGGCTTTGAAACACTTCACTCCAAGCTCTTCTTGACTTAATGGTTTGTGTTGAGAAGTCTTCTGTGAGAACTCTGATAGGTTTTGTTTTATAGGTGATCTGTTTCTTTTCTCTAACAGCCTTTTAACACTCTGTTCTTGTGCTGAATTTCTGGAACCTTGATTATTATATGTCTGGGTGTAGATTTCCGTTGTTTATGGCTAGTTGGAGTTCTGTATGCCTTGCATATCTGTATGCCATGTCCTTTTTCCATTTTTGGGAAGTTTTTTGCTATTCTGTAAATATCCTTTTTATGTCATTTGTGTTGGTCCTGCTTTTTGCTGACACTTATCACCCTTCAGTTATTTTTCTTTGTGTCTTACAGCCATTGAATTGTTATTTCCTGGTTCCTTGTTATTTTTAAGAGATTTTTCCTTTCATGACTGCTAGCTGCAATCCTGTCTTCAAGGTCTGAAAGTCTATTTTTAGTCTCTTTCAAGTGTTTTTGCCAGCTTTTGATGGAGTTTTTAATTTCCTGGATATCTCTTTGAATATGTTTCATGTGTAGTATTTCCTTCCTATATTGTTCAGTCAAGGTTTCCATCATTTTCCTAGGCTCCTCTTTTTTTTTTTATCTATGTCTTCTTTAGATATGCTTAGGAATTCTTCCATTGTTTGTGATTTCTTCTTTTACCTGAGATGTTATTTCTGATCTGATTACTTTTACAGTCTCATGAAGTTGTTTCTTTAGTTCAGTTGCTATCCTTTCAGAGATTTCAGGTGTATGATTTCCATTTTCTTCCACGTCTGTATTTCCCAGACTTGTTCTGTGTGGGCTGGATGTCTGAAATTGCCTTTTGCTCATGGGTTCCTCCCAGCAAGACAATTGTGGGGTCCCAGGCGCTTCCCATGTTGGCGTAGGGCAATGGGCCAGGCACCTGAGTTTCTCTGAACTCAGGTTTTGGGGAGGCAGTGGGGCGTGGGGCAGGCTTCTCCAGATCCATGTAGGTACACTGAAGCTTCCCCGACAGCCATGGGTGCATCGTGGTGAGGCTGCTTCATCTCTCAGCCTGAGTGGCAGGCACACAGGGGTGTGTTTGTCTTATTCTCCTAGCCCGTGCTGGTTGCCCATGTGAAGCAAGTGTCTCCAGTGGTGGCCTGTGGGAGCACGGAGCATATCTGGCTGTTTTTCCCTGCCCACACTGGTTACCTCAGGGAAGTAAGCTTCCTGATGGCAGCATATGCACAGGGGCGGGTCTGGCTGTTTCTCCCTGCCTGTGCTGGCTGCCCACAGGAGGCAAACCTTCTGATGGCAGCTGGATTTTAGTTGTTTTAATACTGTCTATAATAGGAGAGGTTCCTGCTGCCGTGGTAGCAGCTAAACTGATGGTTTCCTTCATTTTCTGCAAAAAGTTTTAATTTATTTTCACTAATTTTGCTCCCTTTATGTAACAAAAATTGCACATTAACCTTGGTGACTTCCCCATGATACTGTAACATCATTTCTGTAATTTTTATGTCTGCCTCTCTGACCCCACCCTGTAGTCCTGGACATTGAACAAGGTATTGCCCGAGAAAGTACTTTTTAATGCTAAGCTATGTTTCTAGTCCCGTTCTCCTATTTATTAGCTTTATATGACATATTGTATCATGAAAACACATTTTAGTACAATGGTTTGTATTTTATACAAGTAATTCCATATACTTTTAAAAAATGAGATAATTTCTTTATGTAATGGAAAAAAATGGCTGGAACTCTAGATTTAGATTGGGTACAACCAGTGAAGTTAACCATTCTTTTTATAAGGAATAATATAATTTCTCCCTCTCTGTCATAGGTATCAGCATTATTTTGGGAGTGGCTGAGGGTGAGTTCTTTATCCATGATGCTGAAATTCAGAAGTCAGCGCTTCAAATTATCATCAATTGTGTATGTGGCCCAGATAACCGAATATCCAGTATTGGTAAATTTATTTCTGGAACTCCTCGGAGAAAGCTGCCTCAGACGCCCAAGAGCAGTGAGCACACCCTGGCCAAGATGTGGAATGTGGTCCAGTCCAATAATGGCATCAAGGTGCTTCTGTCCTTACTGTCCATCAAGATGCCCATCACAGATGCAGACCAGATCCGGGCCCTGGCCTGCAAGGCCTTGGTGGGCTTGTCTCGCAGTAGCACTGTCAGGCAGATCATCAGCAAACTGCCACTTTTCAGCAGCTGCCAGATCCAGCAACTGATGAAGGAACCTGTGCTTCAGGACAAACGCAGTGACCATGTCAAATTCTGCAAATATGCTGCTGAGCTTATTGAACGGGTGTCTGGAAAGCCGCTTCTTATTGGCACTGATGTGTCTTTGGCACGATTACAGAAAGCAGATGTTGTTGCTCAGTCAAGGATCTCTTTCCCTGAGAAAGAACTGCTTCTGTTGATACGGAACCATCTCATTTCTAAAGGGCTTGGAGAGACAGCAACTGTGCTGACAAAAGAGGCTGACCTGCCCATGACTGCTGCCTCTCATTCTTCTGCCTTCACTCCAGTAACTGCCGCTGCTTCTCCTGTCTCTCTTCCCCGGACCCCTCGTATTGCTAATGGCATTGCAACTCGGCTGGGCAGCCATGCTGCTGTGGGTGCCTCTGCTCCTTCTGCCCCTACTACCCATCCTCAGCCACGACCCCCGCAGGGTTCACTAGCTCTGCCTGGCCCATCTTACACAGGCAACTCCCCTTTGATTGGTAGGATTAGTTTTATCAGAGAGAGGCCATCACCCTGCAATGGCAGGAAAATCAGAGTGTTGCGGCAGAAGTCGGACCATGGTGCCTACAGCCAGAGCCCAGCCATAAAAAAACAGCTGGACAGGCATCTTCCTTCCCCACCTACGTTGGACAGTATCATCACAGAATATCTTAGAGAACAACATGCTCGCTGCAAAAACCCAGTTGCTACCTGCCCACCTTTCTCTCTCTTTACCCCTCACCAGTGTCCTGAGCCAAAACAGAGGCGGCAAGCGCCAATAAACTTTACCTCAAGGCTAAACCGCAGGGCATCATTTCCAAAATATGGAGGGGTAGATGGCGGATGCTTTGATAGGCACCTTATATTTAGCAGGTAAGGAGAGGTCTCCCTCACTTCCTGGAAATTGGACTGATTCTTCCATTTATATCAAAGTGGGCAGTACAGTATCAGCATAGAATGGTCAGTTGAGAAGGCCATATGTTGGCCTGAAATACACCTTATTGTGACTTGAATGATGTCATAAATCATGTAAGTATACCACCTTTTGTCAGCCATGAGCTGTTTGTGTGATTATTGGCAATGTATTGATATGATACTTTGTGATGTCTTGACAACCAGGATGTTTTCTAGAATCTACAGAATACACTGTCCCTTCCCAGGCTTCTAAACTTGTCTTTGTGCTGATCCAAGCTGTTTTTCATTTGATCCTTTACAAATCTTATATAAAGGTCATGGAATCACAGACTTTAAATGTGGAAATTTTTGTTGTTTAAATTTATAAGCAGAAGTCCTTTTCTTTTGACTTAAAATGAAAATGAATCACCAATAGGTATGATACTGAAAAAAAGAATTCATTTTTCAGAACCTAATGTTCTGTTTTTTCTTTTATCCCTTCTAGCAGATTTTTCAGAATTTTTAGACATTGTCTCTGATTCTTGTTTTTTTGTCCCCCGCCCCTTAGATTTCGTCCTATTTCAGTGTTCCGGGAAGCAAATGAAGATGAGAGTGGCTTCACCTGCTGTGCATTCTCAGCACGGGAACGGTTCCTGATGCTTGGCACCTGCACAGGGCAGCTGAAGCTATACAATGTGTTCAGTGGACAAGAGGAGGCCAGCTATAACTGTCACAACTCGGCCATCACACACCTTGAACCTTCAAGGGTAAGGTCTCTTCCTTGGATGCTGTCAGTTACTCTTAAGATGGGTTGGTAAATTGGATGGAGTGAAGGAAGTTCATTCTTCATTTGGCTTACTTTTTTCCTTTTTGGTACTGGGGATCAAACTCACAACCTTGTGCCTGCCAGGCGGGTACTTATACCACTGAGCTAAATCCCTGGCCCTGGTTTACTTTTTGAAAAGAGTCTCAACTAGAAAGTCTAGGTGAGCTAGACTCATATTTCAGAGGGAAATTGAGGAATATGGTCAAGTATTAAGATGAAGAAATCATTTTTGACATCTTGCCCAGTTTTTCCCCCGCCTTGAAACTATTCTTAATTAGTTCAGGAAGATGTAATGTTCTTTTAAATGCACTTATTTTCTAGGACACTACTACTACATGTATTTAAATTTTAGTGACTTCTCAGCATTTCTTGGTTCTGGAGAGTTTTTTGTTTTTTCTTTAATTCAACAGTTTTTTATGCATATGTTTTAATATGCTAATGGAAGATAGTGACGTCTGCATTTTGTAAACATGATCACCCACTTTGGGACTCCTCCTTTTAGGATGGGTCCTTGCTGCTGACATCTGCTACTTGGAGCCAACCTTTGTCTGCACTTTGGGGAATGAAATCAGTATTTGATATGAAGTAGGTATTTACTTTTGCACCCTAGTGTCTCTGTGTTTTGTTTACCTAATTTATATCTTCCATCTGGTTTTAGACTGGAAGCCTTTTGGGAAAGAGAAATTGCTATGAGCTGTTTCTAGCTTCTTCCTTATTGGAGGCTACTATTTAATAGATAATTATCTTTCTTAATTTCTAGAAAAGTATTTATATTCCCATTATGCAGGAGATCCTTCACTAACATAAAATGGCACTTCTGTGTATTTGCTTATGTTTTCTTTTTTGTTTTAATGCAAAATTTATTTATTTATTTATTGGTACCAGGGATCAAACTTACGACCTCACACTTGCCAGGCAAGTGCTTATGTCGCTGAGCTAAATCCCCAGTCCCTTGCTTATGTTTTCATATGACAGTTGCACTCTTTGCTGTGGTATTTCAAAAGCAAATAGTGCCCTCTTTGCCATTTCTCTAACCAATGAATTCTCGTTAATCATTTGGGATCTGATGGATATACTGTAGGAGGGAATTTTCTTTATAACTGAGTGCAGTGGTTTCCTCTTTGAAAGCCAGGGATCTTCATGTGAGGATGATTGTACTAGAGGCTCAGCATCACTCTTTTTTTCCATTGGTCGAGTGTGTCCTGGTGGTCTGTCATTTCAGTACTTCTGTTTGTCCGTAGGCATTCCTTCACTGAAGATCACTATGTTGAGTTCAGTAAGCACTCTCAGGATCGGGTCATAGGCACAAAAGGGGACATTGCTCATGTAAGTAGTTAAGAATGCATTGCTTTCAAGCTGATTTTACCCATTTGTTCATACTGAAGTCTTCTGAACTGAGTGTGAGGACTTCAGTCTTCTGGGCAACTAGAAATTAGTCAATAGCTTTCCTTCTAATTCGAATCTAAAAATGTGATAAAGTAGTTTTAAGCTATGTAGGAAAAATGTTAAAAGGCTGAACATGAACGTAATCTGGCAATTTAAGAAAAATGTTATTATCAGCAGATTTTTTTGAGTTTTTACTGAGTTTTAGATGAAATAAAATCCTTGACTATGGATCCTCATTAGGGAAATAATAAATAATGAAGCAGATATTTGGAATATCAGAGGGTAAGTGTTATGGAGAAAAAGCAAGGAAACAGGTAGGAAATGCTTGTTGATATTGGCGGGGGGGACTTATGTTTTATCTAGGATCATCAGTATTCCTGGGAATGTGTAGGCATTACTCTGAAGGAAGTGTGACAGAGATCCTGGTATCTGGGATCCAGAGTACTCTAAGCAGAGGAAGTGGAAAGGAAAAGTCCTTGTTTATGAGGAGAGAGTAAGAGTAAGAACTGAGAAAGGGGGGTCGTAGTCTGTAGTTAGAACCTTTGGCTTTTCCTTTGAGTAAGTTGGAGACACTGGAGGGTTATCAGACGATATGTGATAGAATATAAAATTTCCCATAGTGTGATTCTGATTTTTGTGAGAGGCAAGAGGCAGCCTTCCACGTGGGAAGGTATAGCTCCTGACTTATGGGAGGAGCAATGGGGCTAGGCCTATGAAGTCCTGCGGAGACGACGAGAAATGATGGGCCTAGACCATGGCATCTTGGACATACAAAGTTTGAGAGTCTGTTAGATATTCAGTAGGGAATGGGGCACTGAATATACAAATTGGGAGTTTAGGAGAAAGGTCTGGGATGGGAGATACAAATGTTAGTTATCTATATGGTGATAGTATTTAGAGTCATGATGAACCTGGATGATACCAAGAGGGTAGAAAAGAGAGAGGAAGGAGGGTATGGCCTTACATGAGGACGTACTTGGAAAAGAGAATCAGACAGAGTAGCCATAAGGCAGAATGAAATTCAAGAAAAAATAGTGTCCTTGAAAGCCAACAGATGACTGTATTTTGAGGAATGATTGGTCAGTTGATCAGGAACTGTCGAGGAGTTGAGATGAGAACTAAAAGGAGGCTTAACGATTTAACAGCGTGGTGGCTATTGTTAGTCATGTCAGGAAATACTACTGTTATGCTGGTGGGACAAAAACTTAGGTTTAGAGTGGGTTCATGAAAGGAACAGGAGAGAAATGGACACACTGAGTATAGACAATTCTTTTGAAGCATTTCTGCTGAAAATTGAAGCAGAGAAGTAGGATAACAACTTGGGGAAAATATGGGGTGGTATATTTAGGAATGCTCTTGCCCCAGCATTTTATTTGAAAATACTCAAACATACAAAAAATTGAAAGAATAATACATATATTCACTGTCTAGGTTCCTTAGTTTAGTATTTTGACATATTTTCTGTGCATGTGCATTTTTTTAAGTCATTTGAAAGTTGCAGACATGACATTTATAGTACATGTTGCCTAACAATAGACTATTTTATTACTAGCGACGCTTCACCAATTTAAGAAAATTGTAGTAATTTCCAACTATCACTACTATCCTGTCCATACTAGCTTTCCCAATTATTCCTGATGTATTTTGTTGCAAATTTTTGTTGTATTTTGTTTTGTTTTTGAACCAGGATCCAATCAAGATTCACATATTGCATGGTTGGTGTATTTTACTAATGTTGTAAAGCCAGAACTATTTCTTCAGTTTTCATGAAAATGACTTTCGAAGAGATCAGGCTAGTTGTCTAGTCTTGTCCCACAACCTGGATTTGTTTGTTTCCTTGTGGTGTCTCCTTGCTTCTGTATTGAAGGAGGACTGTGTTTTCTTTTTTTGCGCGTGGGGGGGGGGCATTTTGTTTTTTTCTTTTTGAAGCTTGGACGTACTGCAGCCTCTCTTGTAAGCTGATGAGAAAGATCTGGTCTCTGTATGGGTTATATATTGTAGGCTTTGGAAAGTTTGGGGTACATTGTATACATTAGGAGATTTTAAGGAGAAAAGGGTATTTCATTGATGCCTGTTTTTCAAAAAGTAACCTTTAATGGATAATTTTCTGTGTGTAATCATTGATCTATGTGGAGAATTTCCCATTTTTAGTATTGGAAACATTTTCTGTTTCATGAAAAGGCAAGGGGAAGAAAGTGTGTGTGCGTGCGTGCACGCGTGCGCCTGTCCCTTGCTGGAGGTTAATCCTAGGGCTTTGAGCTTGCAAGGCAAGAGTTTTACCATGGAGCTATACCCTGAGCTACTTTCTTTTGTTTTATTTTGTTTTAATCCTTAACGCAGTTTTGTTTCTCATTTTATTTGTGGGAAATGGATTTTTCAAACTTTGAATGGGAACCCAAAGCACTTAACTTTGGTTTAGATGGATGTAATCTTCCTACTTTCTTGTTACTTTATAATATTAGGGCTTTTGTAATTTAGGGGGTATTTGGAAAGCATTGGAGAGGTATTTTATAGTTTCTCTTTGAATTTGTCAGTGGATCAATTGGTCTGATTTTTCTCTTCCCACCCCCTTCTTCTCTAAAGATTTATGATATTCAGACTGGCAACAAGCTGTTGACTCTGTTTAACCCAGATCTTGCCAACAACTACAAGAGGAATTGTGCCACCTTTAATCCTACAGATGATCTTGTCTTAAATGATGGCGTCCTCTGGGATGTCCGCTCAGCACAGGCCATCCACAAGTTTGACAAGTTCAACATGAACATCAGTGGAGTTTTCCATCCAAATGGACTGGAGATCATCATCAATACTGAGATTGTATCCTTTACATTTATATTTATCTTGCCATTTGTTGTCTGGTTTGTTATGCAGAAATTATTTGTTTTATCTTTCTACCAGTACCTTGTTAAAGTATCCACATAGGTAGTGATGGGATGCTGTCCTTGGGTTTGAAACGGTAATGATTCTCTAGGGGACTGTTGTCATTGTTGGTGTATACTGGTGACTTCCACTAGTGTGTTTTCTGTTTTAAGAAGAGGACCATATTCCTGTCTCCCAATTCTCTGAATATTGAAATGACTTTTATCTGTCTTCAGAAGACTTTTACTTTTGCTTTGTAGAGATCAGTTGCTAGACATGAAAGGAAAATGAAATGCCACTGTTGGGAGACAGGGAGCTTGTGTGGCATTTGTGTGTTTGAGGATACCTTCTGATATTTTCAGAGTCTTCATTCAGTAAGAAGAATTGACTTTTAAAGTATTAGTATGTAACAGGAGGAAAACTATTTCAGAATTTCCATGTGGTTAGATAAAAACTTTTGTTTGTTTTCCTTGACTGTGTTCCTTCTAGTGGGACCTTCGAACTTTCCATCTTTTACACACTGTTCCTGCTCTAGATCAGTGTCGTGTGGTATTCAACCATACAGGAACAGTGATGTATGGAGGTAATAAGCCTTTTACTTCACTATCTTTCCCCCTTCTTTGTCCCCTCATTTAACTGGATACTTTTTTTTTATAAGTAACTTCTCACTTGTGAAAGGTATTTGAAAACTGTAACATAAAATGTTAATATAAATAGTGAAAAAAGAAAAAGTAAAATGTCGATTTAGAGAGAGAGGTAACTGATTTTGAAGATAATGAATAACTTTTTTTTGTTGTTGTTGTTACTGTGTTTTGAGACAGGGTCTTACTGTGTAGGCTGGCCTCAGACTCATGATCTCTGTGCCTCAGCCTTCTGAATGTTGGGATTATAAGGATGTGCTACTATGCCTTGCTGAAGATAGTCTTGTGTAGAAAATTTCATGCAGTAATTTCTGCATGTATCATGAACTAAAAAAGCTTTGCATTAATTGTCTTGGGATGTTGTAAACCTTCAGCTGTAACATTTGTGGGAAGCTAGATTAAGAGATTGAGGAAGTTCTTGGCCCTAGTAGATTGGATCTGAAAGGCGAATATTTTGAGAGGAACTTAACTAAATGCAGAGTAAATTTATTTACAGGGAAACTCACTGAAATCTTGAGTGACCATTAGGATTTTCTGTGCTTATGGATAGTCGATATTTTTGATTCTTAATAGTGTTTCATTACTATCCTTTCCCCCAACTAGCTATGTTGCAGGCTGATGATGAAGATGACTTAATGGAAGAGAGGATGAAAAGCCCTTTTGGGTCATCTTTCCGAACATTTAATGCTACTGACTATAAACCTATTGGTAAGCAATTAGGGGCAGGCACTGTTGTTTTTTAATGTCTTGGTGTTCTTTTTTTTAAAAAAACTTTCTATTGAAGAATATAGAACTTGGGAAATACTTACGGACAGTACCCTTGAGGAAAACCAGGTTTTAAACATTTATTCTTTTTATTTTGTGTTTTGCTATGCTGAGGATTGAACTGAGGCCTTTGGTCACACCTGGCAAATGCTACCATTGAGATACATCTCCAGTCCTTTTTAAAATTTTATAACTTTTTGTTGTGTTTTGTTTCATTTTGTTTTTTTGGTGGCATTGGGGATTGAATCCAGGCTTCAGCACTGAGCTCCATCTCCAACACTGTTTTATTTTGAGATAGAGTCCCAAAACTTGTAATCCTTCTGCTCTAGCCTCCAAGAGTACTGGGATTGCAGGTATATACCACCACACCTGGAAAAATGTAGGTTTTAGGGTGGTAGCAATAGTTTAATTCTGAGCCTTGTCACATTCTGTTTTTCAGCAACCATTGATGTGAAGCGGAACATCTTTGACCTGTGTACAGACACCAAAGACTGCTATCTGGCTGTCATTGAGGTAGAGTCCTTGCAGAGACCTTGCTGTTTTGTTTTTATGTTTTGAATAATTTTCAAGTTATGTTACAGGCATTTTATGTGATATCAGATATATTCTAAAGTTGAATAACATTCCTGATCGTGATTACTGATAACCTCAATGGTTAGGATTCTGGAGATACACAGTGTAAGAGAAATAGGAAGAAAATCTCAGTATAAGACAGTGTAGAGTACCAGACGTGGTGGTACACAACTGTAATCCTAGCACTCGGGAGGTTGAGCAGGAAGGTCGCTGTGAGTTCAAAGCCAACCTGTGCTACATAGTGAGTTTAAGACTAGCCTGAACTACGTAGCAAGACCCTGTCTCCAATCCTCCCCACCTCCACCCCCAACAAGGTATAGAGAATTCTGTTTCCTGGATTCACACTGTCAGTCCCTCTGTCAGAAGAGTCTGACCCACTCACTGGAGCAATGCTGGTTTGTCCCAAGGACGTGATCCTCCTGTGCTTACAACTCTCACTACCCATCCTGTGTTTCTTACTCTTTCTGTGTCCTATTTATAACATTTTCAGAGTTGACTCAAAAACTTTACGTATTGGAAACTTTGATAGTTAAGGATCAAAGTCTTGGGCACCAGTTAGAGCTGAGGTATGGATATAGTTCTTTTGAAAACTCACTGCTTCTTGTGAACTCACTGTTTTATTCCAGAATCAAGGCAGCATGGATGCCCTGAACATGGACACAGTATGCAGGCTGTATGAAGTGGGCAGGCAGCGTCTTGCAGAAGATGAAGATGAAGAGGAGGACCAGGTCAGTGATACTGAGATTTCTTTCTGCCGAATAATGCTTCATAGAGGTTATGTTCTGTGTTTTGCTAGATGGGGATTGAAGCATTAGCCTTTGCAATCTGTTATTGTATTTGAGAGACCTGTCTTACACCTGAAACTTACAAAAAAGTGGAGTTTTGTTATTACAAGACATTAATCAATATGTGACTGTCCCAAGAGTTCCATTTATAGGTTAATTTGCAGTTTAGCAATCTCTGATTTTTGTTTCAGAGATCTGCCTGTTCTGTCCGCGGTGTCAGTACCTTGTTCTAGCACAAGATCAGCAGCCCTTGTATTCCCAGTGTGAATATAAAACAAAAGTCACTGTGTTAGAGCTGGATTGTAGAAATTGGTTAATCTTTGTAAGGTTTTTGTTTGTGTTTTCTGATATATAGTCCATTTTCAGAGTAATAAGAGTGGAACTTACAGGTCAAGAGAAGATTTTGATGCATTTTGAGAATTAAATATGCATAAAAATTTGAGTAGATAATATCTTGTCCCAGTTTTGCCTTTTCCTCTTTCAAGGCAATTAAAATGCGTGGTTACATTTTGGGAGATGTTTGCCTGTGTGGTGTCAGTGTTCATTCTGAAGACTATCTCAGACTTCTGTGTTTCACCAGATCTTTTTCTGTGCTAGCCTCACACCTCATTCTCTTTCTAAAACTAAACTCTCCTAGCGAGATTATTTTGTCTAATTTTCTGACAAGTATTGTTGAGTACATAATATAAAGTCAAAATTGAATGATCAGCATCTGATTTTCTCTTGTTATAGGTGTTAATGCAGGTAAAATGATATTTTCAGATCTTGAGTTTGTGTCCTTTGTCTTTTTTTCTCTTGCTCTGGTATTGTTTAGTTCTGGTGTTTCATCTTTCACTGATGCGTCGTCTCTCCTCTTTAAGGGTGCTGGGTGAGGAGAGGAATGCTGTAGGAAATGAGCTTCCTTCTGTTTGCATTGCGATAGCTCAGGCCCTTATCATCACCCCAGCTTTTGGTTTGTTTGATGGTACTGGGAATGATGAACTCAGGACCTTGTGCATGTTAGGCTAGCACTTTAACTGCTGAAATACATCCCTGGTGCCCTCCCTCTTCCCTCTTATGTCTTTAAAATTTGAGATGGTGTCTCCCTAATTTGCCATGCTGGACTGAAATTTACTATCCTCCTGCCTCAATCTTCTGAGTAGCTGGGACTACAGGCACCTGCCACCATGCCAGGCTCCCCCAGCTTTTTAGTAAATCATTCTCAGTGGTTAGGACTAATGAAATAGTTTTTGTTAATGTCTTTTCTAAACAGCATGCACTTAACATTTGAAACATTTTCTTTCTTATTTTATTTTATTTTTGAGACAGAATCTTGATTTATAGTTCAGGATGGCTTTGAACTGACTATGTATCCCAGGCTGACCTGGAACTCATCGGAATCCTCCAGCCTTCAGAGAGCTGGGATTGTAAGTGTGCACCGCTGCACCTGGCTTAAACCATTATTTTAAAAGCAAACCCAAAAACCCTTTGTTTTCCTCCCCAGTACTTGGGGGAAAAAGGGTCCCAGTGAAAGATCTTCACATAAAGCTGGACTGAGCTAATCCACATCCCCAGCACTTTTTTGTTTTGAGTCAGGGTGCTAAGTTGCCCAGCTAGGCTCAAATTTGTGATTTTCAAGCCTCAGTTTCCTAAAGTGCTGGGATTACAGGAATGTGCTGCCACAGCTGATTGCCAGCTCTTTATTTTGAGACAGGGTCTCACTAAGTTGCCCAGGCTGGCCTTGGACTTGTAATTTTCTACCTCACCCTTCTTGATAGCTGGAGTTACAGGCATGTGCCACTATACCAAAAGCAAAAAGTTTTGAAAGTGGTGATTTTCTGAATATTTTCTGGGTGAAAGTCAGAGGACCCATGTTTTTCTCTGATGGAGCTCAGTATTAACTAAGGAAGAATATTTTGTTATGCTGGTTTGAGACTTAAGTGTGTGTTACACTGTTAGACTTTATAGGTTATGAGCATATGGCTTGTTCTCTAAACAAATTGTTCTTTGAATACTGTATCACTTGCACATCAAAGATGTTGCGTTATACTTGGATCAGAAAGCTAAACAGACACTTGGCTCAAATTCTCTGTGTGTTGGCTCCTGGTTTCTGTTTCTGGTGCCATGTTCTAACCTGCTAAGTGTGCTCAGAGGTGAGTTTTAATCCTTAGATTTTCATTTTCTTTTGTGCTGGGAATGGAAGCCGGGGCCTTTGCACTGAACTCCATCTTTTTTAAGTTTGGCGTTGTTTGTTTGTTTGTTAGTTTTTGAGAGGGTCTCACTATGTACCTTAGGGTGGCCTGGAACTCACGGTGATCTTCTTGCCTCAGTTTTCTGAGGGCTAGAATTGTAGGCATGCACGACCTTCCCCAGCTTTTTTGTTTCATTTATTTTGAGACAACGTCTCCCTGAGTTGCCCAAGCTGACTTTGAACTTGTGTTTCTCCTGCCTTGGCCTCCTGAGTTGCTGGGTTTACAGATATGTACCACCACACCTGGCCCCAGAGAAGGGCTTCTGAGTAGAGTGAGGAAATGAGACTGTGTGTGTGTGTGTGTGTGTGTGTGTGTAGATGGACTGGTGATTGCTATAGGACAGTGATGATGAACCTTTCAGAGCTTTTAATGATAACAAACAACCTGCTGCAGCATGTGTGTCACTGGTTTGCCACCAGTGCTATAGGATCAGAGCAGAGCCTTTTGGGGCCTGGCTACTCCTTGACCCAGAGACACTTCCCTTTGTGTAATACTGTCTTAGGCAGGGATAGTTTCTGAGCTCTAATGTCTTACTTCACACATAGGGAAGCATTGCCATTATCACTGTTGGTTTCCACAGGAATATTATTTTATAAAATATTTTAAATGACAGTGTTTCAGTTAGCAGTGGTAATACCAGCTACTCAGGAGGCAGAGGCAGGAGCATCACAAGTTCAAACCCAGCCTGGGCAACTTAGGGACTTTAATAAGGGGTCTGGGGGGATACAGCCTAGTGCAAAAGACCTGAATTCAATCCCCAGTACTGCACAGGAAGAAAAAAGAAAGAAAGAAAAAGAAAGAAAACAAAGCTTTGCATCATAGTTTTTTAAACACCATACTTACCATAAAGAACATTTAGGCTCCTGAGTTTGAAATTGCTTCACCAAATGCTGCTGGGAATTTCCTGGGGTAGAATGGCTTTTCTTTAGTGCTTTCCAGCTGTGTCTTGGTTTCATGTGTAAGACAACCAACAGTGTTTAAAGCTCGTATGAGTTGGAGATGGGGTGAAAGGGACAGGTTTCCAGATGAATAATGTGAGATTTATAATTTATTTGTGACATAGGTTTTAATGTTCTCCTTTTTCAGGGGTTGAGACAGGGAGGGTCTCACTATGTAGTCCAGGCTAGTCTTGAACTCACTATGTAGCCCAGGCTGGATTTGAGCTCATTATCCTCCTGCCTCAGAAACCCCAGTGCTGGAATTACATGTGTGTGCCACTATGTCTGGCTTAATGTTTACTTAAGTACTGTATTATTTAGCTTGTATTTGTTGCTTGTCTTTCTCGGTAATAGAGTTTTATAAGGTAGTAGTAGTAGTAGATCCTCCAAATTTCATGTGGTTGCCTTGAATTTAATAGTATTTGTTCTTTATTCTTATTTCAGTTTGCTACTTTACATCCCTTTCTCTTGATGCATACACTTTTACATTTAGCTTTCATGAAATACGGTGTGATTAATCCTTGAGCAGATACAGAAGATAAGTTATGAAGCCATTGGTCCATATATAATGGTGGTACCCATGGCTGGAGACCCGTCTGTCTTTCTTGGATTTATTCAACACTACTGGGTATCACTTAGGTCTCAGGCTTCTTGAATGTTGCATGTTAAACTAAATCTGAAGCAAAACTCAGGTTGAAGTTACATATCAGTATCATTCCCTGCTCCAACATCCTTGTGTTCACAAGGCAGTGGGCAGTAGTCTCTGGGGTTCATCACTAGGTCCATGAGGCCCGAGGTCTGTTTTTGAGGGGAGGGTTATGCTTAAACGGGGACTCAGATTGCCCTTGGCCTTTTGGGAATTCACAAGTTCTCTGGGCTGGTTTCATTTTTGCAGACACAGAGCAGCAAAAGGGGGCGGGCGGCAAAGGCACTGGAGAAAGGTTGACTTGTATGGAAGCAAGAGACCATTATAAAGGGAAGAACTTAAACATTCTCCTCTTGCTGTGTCCTTGCTGGGGAACTTTGATTAGGGAAGATTGATTGATTATCGTTCTGTGGTTCTTTTTTACTTTTCCTTTTCAGTGGTCAAGGGAGAAAGACACTAGAAAGAGAATAGTGGGTAGAAAGGTAGAAAGGACTTCTGATTCTCCAGCTCTGAAGGAAAAACAGAGGCTGCCTTGTCATGGGCAGCCAAGATAGAGAGGGGCAGACTCAACAGAGTCCTAGCAAGTGACTCTCAGGCCTAATCTGTAGAAGAACCTGAACACTTTCGACTCTGAGGACACTTAGGGTGTCTACATAGCTTTGTGAAGTGGGTAAGCTAGCATTGCTTCTAGATTTCTGAGGATCTAGACATATTTCAGTGCATACAGATACCACCATCCTTATTTGCTGATCCTAGTGTATTTCATTTTTGAAGTACATCCATGAGCAGACTGCTCTTCCCCTCAAACCTTTGGCATTTTGATTTTTTGATGTAGAGAGACTTTGAGAGAGATAGTGTCTATCATAAGTAAATCTTTATGACCTTCATTGTGTCGATCCATATTCCTCCTAGAATCTGACAGTGGTGTTTTGCTGTATCTACTACTGTATTTCCATGAGATTTTTTGACTGCCCTCTTCATGTGTTAGCTTGAATTTTTTTAGACTCAACTTTCCTTGGTGTGGTTCATCTGATTTTAAAAATAGAGACTTTTCATTTTCATATCAGTTATTTGCTATTCAAAGTTTTATCCTAGTCTAGGTATCCGCTCTCTGGTCTTCTCAGGTGTTCCAGGTATGACATGTACGGCTTAGGGATGCAGGCACCTGTGGTCAACACCTTTAAATTTGCCTTTTCACCTTGGGAAAATAAACTGAGAATCATGAGTGACCAGCTGCTATCTGCTAAAATAGTCGAGCATATAAAATACCTATATAAAACAATTGTTATTTAAAGAGTTTTATTGAGCTATAATTTACATACATGAAAATAGTTCCTTTCATCTTTAGTTTAAATGTTTAGGTATTAATAAGATATAATGAACTGTATGACTATACTGATAAATGAAAATGTATAGAACATTGACAACCACGCATAGTTTCTGAGGCTGCTAGTCTGCTTCTAGGCATTTGATGAGAGCATAGATTTGTCCCCTATCAAAGGTCATACTATTCACGCGAAGTTTGGCATGTGTATGTGTCAAGGGTTAGGGGTGTATGCTGAGGATTGAACCCAAGGCTTTATCACTGAGCTACATTCCCCACTCTTTTACTTTGAGACAAGAGTCTAAGTTGCTAAGTTGCCTGGGCTTGGCTTCAATTTAAAATGCTCCTGCCTCAGTCTACCAGAGTGCTGAGATTACAGGCATGTGTCACTATGCCTGGCCAATGTCTGCTTTTTTTTTTTAATCTGTATTTTTAAAAATCAATTCAGTCAACTTTGCTGGCTTTTAGGAAAATTATAAAATCAAAGGTTAGTAATTATTTATTGTTCCTAGATTTTTAAAAGTCAATGTATTTCAGGTAATTATAGTTTAAAAATTTATAAAGAATAACTCAACAGGGAATAGTGTTCTCTTTTTTCCATTCCATTTGGAATTTGGGACACACTGTGTGCTGTGCTTCCTGTGTGTTCCCCACTGCTAGAAGCAGATGGTAAGAGTCTTTACTGATCCTAAACATACTGCATCCCAGACCAGACCTGAATGTAATGACTCCTGAAGGTTTTTTAATTCTTGTTTTTTTGAGGCAGAGTCTTACTGTAGTTCAGGCTGGCCTTAAGCAACAATCCTTCTGCCTCAGCCTCGAAAGTGCTGGGATAATAGGAATGCGCCACTGCACCTGGCTGGAAGTTTCTAGTTTTACTGATAAAATTAAAAAGGTTTTGTATCATATTTTACTTATGAGGAGAAAAAAACACTAGTGTTGATAATCGTGAATTGAATGTGTAGTTTATTTTTTCTGACCTATAGGTTTTTTTTTTTTTTTTTGTACTGGGGATTGAACTCATGACCTTGTGCTTGCCAGGAAGGCACGTAGGCCACTGAGCTAAACTGGCTATTTTTTCTTTTGTTCTTTATTTTTTATTTTTTGGTGGTATAGGAAATCTAACCCAGGGTCTTCATGTTGAGCTGTATCCCAATCCCTTTTTTTTTATTATTTTGAGACAGGGTCTTATTAATTCACGAAGTTGCCTGTGCTGGGCTTGAATTTGGAATTCTTCGCTTTCCAGAATGCTGGGATTATGGGCATGCACTACCACATGTGGCTTGGATTTGTAATTTTTAAGAATAGTACCAGGAACAAGTTTTTTAAGAGTTTAAATTCAGCAAACTCTGACATGTTAAAGTATCAGGACAGTAAGAACAGTTTGAATCAACATTATAAAAAGTTATCCTAGTTTTTTAGACTATTCTTAAGGTATGACCTGAAGTTTGATTTTGTAAGAGATTGGTTATATTTTGGAAGGAAGTATAGGCTAAAAGCTGTTTCTCTGGAAAAATACTCTAGAAGAATTTTGAAACTAATGGTGGCTGAATTAAAAACAACAAATTATATTTAATTCCTAAATAATTAGACAGTTTGGTGTAACAGAGAAAGTCAGTGAGAATACCTGGATTCACCTTTGTGGTTCTATCCTGGGGACTCTGTGAATGGCTAGGGTACAGTATTACAGAAAAGTAAAATATAGAACTTCACAGTATGTCACCTGTCATCTTGGCTTTGGTTCTAATTAGGGATGCACTTCACACTTCCTAGGGAGCCTTTCCAAAATCCACCCGCATGAGCTTCATTCAGGAATGACTTTATCATCTTGTACCCTGGTTAGGTGTGTGTGTTTTAGAAAATTTTTCTCAGGTGATTCTGATTCACACCTAATTAAAAGCACCTCATTGAAAAAGAAATTGAGATTCAGAGGAGTTGGTATTTAATAGATGCTCAGTAAATGGTTATTGCTTTTCTTGCTTTTTGTGGAGTGTGTCACAGAGCTTTGAGGAATTTTTTGGGTGGCAGTGGTACTGGGGATTGAACCCAGGCCTTACACATGCTAGGCAAGCACTCTACCACTGATGAGCTACATCCCCATCGCTTTTTTATTTTATTTTGAAGCAGGATCTCACTAAATTCCCCAGGCTGGCCTTGAACTTTTTGAAAAGTGTATACCTTGCCCTTGGGAGGTTTTGATCAGGGAAAGGATTAGCCCATTGAGAGTTGGAGAGATTGGAGGCTGCTAGGCAGAGAAGTAAGTAGTGCTGCATGCAGTTTAGTGCAGAGTAGATTGGAGAGAGTGCTGGGGATCCCTGTTTTGTGAGAAACAAGTTAATTGAAAGTGACATTAGAGAAGTGGGGAAAGTAAAATACATGTGTGAGGTTTTGACCTGGTAACTAGAATACCAGAAAAAGTAGTAGGTTAGTAATAATTTGAGTTCAGTTGTGAAATTAGGGTATTCTGTGTTTCTGTGCTACAGATGCATGGGGATGTTAAGTGGACAGTTCAGGGTTTACAAATGAGAGGACATTTGAGGGAAGGAATAATAAAAGTTGGACAAACCGTATGGCTAGGGTAGTTCTGGAAGAAACCAAGAACAATAAACTAACACTTTCGAACCCTTTGTATATGCCGCACTTCCTACAGAGCTTATATACATTGATCCACATACATTTTAAAAAACGTTCAAGGCTGGGGATGTAGCTTAGTGGCACAGTGTCTGGCCTGGCAAAGCACAATGTCCTGAGTTTGATTCCCAGTACCAAAAAAACCCCCAAAAAACAAAAAAACATAACTATTCAAATCCTAACAGCAACTGTATGAAAGTAAGTTAACTGTCCCAAAGTGGTTTTTTCAAAATTTTTTTTAAAGACAGGGTCTCGCTATGCAGTTTAGACTGGCCTTGGACTATGTAGCCCAAACTGGCCTTGTAGTTGGTGATCCTCCTGCCTCAGCCTCTCAAGTTCTGGGATTACAGGTGTGTGCCACCACACCTGGCCAACTTTCCCAAAGTTAATCATCATGCTATTGGGAGTTTGGGATTAATGGAGGCGTCCTGGCCTGCAAAAGCACACATCGTCGACTTGTTGCACTGTGGTGTGGGCAGAATGTCGTGTGTGAGAGATGGGGGGAGTGAATGATCAGGTAAGTGAACTAGTGGCAGCTGAGTACTTGGAGGCTAAGAACAGCTTTTGGCCACCCTTTTCAAAAGCCCACCTATAGGTGGGCCATTCGTGGTGGTGCACACCTGTAATTCCAGCACTTGGTGGCTGAAGCAGGAGGATCACTACCAGTTCTAGGCCAACCTGGGCTATATTTTGAATTTAAGCCTAGCCTGAACTACACAGGGAGAACCTGTCTTCAAAACAAAACAAAACACAAAAAACCAATCCTATATGTAGAAGGAACTTGAAACATGTATAGATTGAAAAGTTATTAAGTAAGTTTGGGGGAGTTCAACCTCTTCAGTGGAAGTAAGTATGATGACAGACAAGGGGAGGGTGGGGATGTGAAAAACACATGTGGTAACAGGCTCCCAGAGTGAACTGAGGCCAGAGTGGAGAGGGGAGGGGTGGGGGTTGTTTTTTTTCCTTAGGCCAGGGTTGAAGTCAGGTTTAGAACAAGCTCCAAATGAGGGAGCTTGTACCAGTCAACCTGTTCTCTAGAGGCCCAGAAGTAGAGCTGAATAAGTCTAGTTTTTAATCACTGGTACCTGGAATACTGTGTGTGCATGTGGTGCATGCTGTCTGGCAGTCAAACTGAGGGCATATTAGGGAACACAATGTTTTGATTAGGTATTAAGTTTAAAATTGAAAACAAAAATTTTTGCTTATATTGGGTTTGTTTTGTCTTGACTTTAAATTAGGTGTATTTATTAAAAGAAAGTTATGTTGTTGCAGGAATTAGAATCTTTTTGCTACTGGTAAGCCTGCGATTGGTGTTTGAGCAGAAAGATTTCTAAAATGTTGGTTATATTTATTTAGGAACATCTGTCATCTTTTTCAAAGTTGAGATGTCTTTGTGCCCTTCCCATTTGAAGGGAAACAGCTTGGGTTCCAATGCAATTGCAGCTGAAATGTGTTGGAAATTTACAAAGTCTGAGGTATCTAGAAAAAAGTACAATTTTGGCTTTTTTGGGAAAGTTATCTTAAAAATAGAAGGATGAATGGTTTCTGTAGCATACTTTTTTTTGGTGGGGGGGTTCCTACCCAGAAACTCAAGTATGGCTTGTAAACCTCTTTTGCTGGAATGTTCCGATGAAATGTGGATTGCACTGTTAAGGGGTTTGCCCACATGCTCTGTTAGGTCAAGGGTGTGCTTGAAGGGATTAGAGCTGGTGACCCAGCATCTGTGTTCTTTCTCTGTTTTGTTAAACACTTTTTAGATTCCAGGTAAAAAATTTTTGTTCCTGTGTCTCAACTCTGTTCACTTGCTTTGGTTATAGAAGAAAGAAGAGTTCTCTTGGGCTCCTAGAATGTTGATAGCAGAGACTTCTGGAGCAGTTTGTCTGTTTCCATGGTTAGGGGCTGCATGGCCATTATTGCTTTTATAGACTGAGCAGTAATCCTTGTTTGAGGGGTGCTGTGAATGTCTGGGGGATGTGGGCCTGCCTTCAGTCATCACTGACAGGTCTGGCTGGCCCAGGAAACCTGTGCTCATGTAGATTACCACCTGCTTTACTCACAGTTGTCCCTTTGGGCAACAATCACTGTGTGGCCAATATAGGTTTAGCCTCTGCGTTTGTCCTAATGGGCCTCATGCTCTCTTACCAGGAAGAGGAAGAACAAGAGGAAGAGGATGATGATGAAGATGATGATGACACTGATGATTTAGATGAACTTGACACTGACCAATTGCTGGAGGCGGAACTGGAGGAAGATGACAATAATGAGAACGCAGGAGAGGATGGGGACAATGACTTCTCTCCCTCTGATGAGGAGCTAGCAAACCTTCTAGAGGAGGGAGAGGATGGGGAGGATGAAGATTCTGATGCAGACGAGGAAGTGGAACTGATCCTGGGGGACAGTAAGTATAGGGCAGAGTTTGGGCTGAGCCTTGGCATGCAGGGCAGGGCCCCTCTGTTGTGCCAACCTAACTCAGAGAGCAGCCATACCAGATTCTGTGCTCTGTGGCTGCTGATTGAGCACTTGGGTTCCCTGAGGAAAAGCTTTGCAGTGTTGCTCATCCCCTGCTCCCCCATCAGCCTGTAACTGCAGTCTGTCATCTCTGAAACAAAGGTTGGCCACCTTTTGCTCCTCTGGAACAGCGGGTCTCTGTAGCTCCTTAGCACTTTCATAGTGAGAAAGCGGTCATGGACAAAACTTGAACAGTTTTAAGAAATGTCTTTATTTACAAAAATTGGAGATAGGTTTGTAGTTTGTCAGCTTTTCCTCTGAGGGTCAGCTTTAGAATAAAAGGCCAAGGCGTAGCTCTTCTCCAAGTCCCAGAGATGGAATCTGTTAAAAACAGCTCCTCACAGGGGCCAAGTCACAAATCAACGCCCTTTCATAAGGAAGCCCTTTCCTGTTTGCTTTGGTGAATCATCATTTCCTCTCCCCCTTTCTTATTCCAAATTTTGAAGAACACACGAGTTAATTCAGATTTCTGAAGTCACATCTCCTGCCTATGCTGAAAAATCTTGAATAAACTTCACTTACAGTTTTAAGATTCTGCAGGCTCTGCCCCTGTACTCTGGTATGCCTCAGGATGGCAGACTTATCACTGCTATGGTGTTCTGCTGGGGCAGACTCATGCTAGCTGTGGCCCTGGCTCTTTATAGTGCTGCGCTGCCTGCCAGGAGAGTAGTCCTTATGAGATCCAGCCATGTTCACGTAGCTGTGTAGCTAACCTAAATGGCATTCTAACATTCACAGTAGGTATGTCTGATTTATGCCATTAATCACATGTGGCTATTTAAATTTTATTAAATTAAAATTTGGTTCCTTATTTTCATGTCTACATTTCAAGAGCTCAGGAGCCACCTGTGACTGCCATAGAGAATAGCATAGATATAGAACATTTGCATCATTTTAGAAAATTCTGTTGTGATGGCCTAGGCTCAACAAATGCCAGGTGGGGGTGTGTATATGTGTGTGTGTGTGTTTGTGAGTGTGAGTGATGATACTGGGGATTGAACTCAAGGTCTCACTAAGATTCTGTGTTGCCCAAGCTGGGCTTAAACTTGGCACTTGTCTGGCTAGGAGAGTCTCTTTAATTAACATAAATCCTCATACCAAAGTTGTATTTGTGGAAGCTTTTGATGGGGGAGGGGATGCCTTGTGTCTGCCCACCTGCAGTTTGTGAACTTCCATTTTCTACACTGAAGTGTTGAGGTGATTCAGTAGATTAGTCCAATCCATGGTCAGAAAGCCCAGGTAACAGGGACTAAGGGGCAAGGAACACAGGACAAACTAACCCTTTATATTTTGTGGGACTAGTAAGATGTAGGAAACAAGTTACACCCCCTTTCAGTTGTAAGTAGTTAGGCAAGTTCTAACAGCAGGACAGCAAGCAGTGGTGCTCCTAGCATAAGAGAGCATCACTTTTCTCTTTTTGAAGAATAACAAAATTTTACCAAAGCACAAGATTTACAGAAGTTTCTAGAAAAACCGTACAAAATGATCACAAATTGTGTTGAAGGAGAGAATCTACACTTGATATTAAATTCACAGTGTTAGGGAAAGTTTTGACCTGTTTTCCCTGGTCACTGCACATTCCTAGGCAAGCACCAGTAAGCTACACTGCCCTCCCCACCCATGTTTAATATTCCCATTTTGGTTCAGACAATCAAGTCTCATCTATCTACAGTGTCTAAAGTTACACTTGGCTAGAGAGCATGGTCTGAAGAACTGGTTAACTGCTTTTTATCAATGCAAATAGATCACCATATAAAGAGAGCGCTAGGTAAGTAAGTTAGCTTATACCTGTAATCCAAGCACTCTGAGAGGTTGAGGCAGGAGTATTGCAAGTTCAAACTCAGCCTGCAACTTGGTACCTTAGATTCTTACCTCAAAATTAAAAATACAAAGAGGGCTGTGGATGTATTAGTGAGAAGGCCTTGTGTTCAGTCCTCAGTACTCCTTCCCCCATCAAAAAATAATTAAAAGCCTATAAAATTTACCACTACCTCTGTCAAAAGTACAATAAAGAAATCTGCCCCACTCTAATCCTGATAACTGCCTTCATTCGCAGTACAGTGTACTTAAACCCTCATAGGGGCAGCCAGTAATTCAGATAATACACAGCACCTTGGGACGAGACATGGTTTGCTCCTGTGCAGTTTCGAATGCAGATGTCTGAGCACTTATTCTGTGATGTTTCTAAGACTGTCCATTACATGGAAAGGAAAGGGAAAGCAGCACACACTTGGTGATGAGATCAGTTTAAACATTATTCATGGTACACAGGTTAGTCCATGTTAGAGCTGTTCGAAGGCTTGGGTGGCATTGCTGTTATTCTCTGCTAAGTTATTTGCTTATAGATCACCCAGCTTAAGAACACTTACCAAAGTCTGGATCCATAGCAGAACTGTGTGGATAGGCAGTGCTGGGGACCGTTCATCTTTTAGAATAGATCAACATATTCTTCCCAGCTTGTCTGCATTAGGGAGATAGCTTGGCCTTGAAATACATGTTAGGTATTGCCATTGGGTATTCTTCTGGGGAAGGAATAGTTCAAATTTACAAGTCCTTCCTTGAAAGGGGAATCTCGGGAGCCAGCAGTGACAACATAATGTGTGCTGCTTTCATGTGGTTCTTCCTTAATACTAGTTACCAGTCTTGCCAGCAGACATTGCATTCCCTTGATCCTGTGGGGCAGCCTGGTCATCTTGTCAGATCCTGTGCTTGCCAGGACTCATCTCAACTTTCCCATTCTCCCTTTTTCTCTGTCTCCTACCCTCCTATTGCCCCAGCACAGGAGATTGAACCAGGGCCTTTGCATTAAACTGTATCCTCAGCACTTTAATTAATTAATTTTTAAAATTTTGAGACAGGATTTAAGTTGCCCATTGTCCAGGCCTGGCTTGAATTTGAGATCTTCCAGCCTTGACTTCCTAGAGTGCTGGAATTACAGATGTGTGCTGCCATGCCTCACTTCCATACTTAATTAGAATATAAAGCCTCCCAATTTGGTAAAATTACCACCTCCTTTAGCTAATTAGGAAATTCCTTTCACGTAAAACAGTCTGGAAAACTAACCTCCCACACCCCTTCTTTCTGTGTGGTACTGGGATTGAACCCAGCGCCTTGTGCACGGTAGGCAAGTGTGCTAAAGTTGACCTTAAACTTGGAATCTTCCTGTGTCAGCCTTCCAAGTAGCTGCAATTATAGATGCGTGCCATTGCACCTCACTTGAAAAACTTTATAACTCTATGAGAATGTCGTTAGTTTAACTTGGGTGCAAATATTTACTGTATAATGGGTGACATCTTGCCATCTCAGCTTGCCTTTAGAATTGAGGTGGCATCTGTAGTGTATACTTCATTGCTTTTTCACAGTGTTTTATTGGAGAACCATAGCAGCTGTCAGTGAGCACACAGAGCATGTTGATACCCTTGGTTTGCTAGTGTTTCCCTCGTACTAATCATCTAGAACAGTAGCTCATAACCTCTCTGAGCTTGTGGAGCCCTTTTAGGATATAATATAAACCATAGAAAATCATAGGCTCTTGCAGGGACCTGGTGACTCCAGAATCAGTATCTTGACTCTAGGGTCTTTGTGTTTGTGCTTGTCAACCCCCCTCCCCTCCCCCCAGTAAAACAAAACAAAGGCAACAGGTTAAATACTTCAGGGATTATTTTTCTCCCTGGTACTGGGGATTGAACCCCTGGTCACCTGGATGCCAGGCAAGTGATGTGCCGCAGAACTGCACCATCAACCTGTAGGACGTGCAGCCCTTGACTGCTGTATTGCTGACGGTTAGCCAGTCTCAGGCAGGTGGCTCTGGTCTTCCGGGCTTTCAGAGCACAGAAGCATTGGCGGGTTCTTGAGAGTTGCCATGGGCCCCTGGCAAGCCTGTGGTGTGGGGAAGGCAGGGCACAGTGCTGTGCTTGGGTGCTGGGGAGGATGGAGGCCTTGCCCTCCCAGAGCTCTTGAAGCCGAGAGACTCATAGGTGAGGTTTGTTCACCTGTGTCAGCTGTGGATTCTTTGAACTTGACATCTTGTTTTCCTGTTTTTCACCAAGAGGTTATGTTTGTACTTTGTCAGTGAAGAACACTCATTTTCCCAGCCATTTCTTTCTTTTGGGACTTTTGTGTCACTGCCATACCTTTCTTGATTTTAGTGTGTCAAACATTTCAGTTTGTTTCTTTTTCTCTAAATGAGCTTGTGGTGAAGAGAGGAGGATCTGGGGACGTGTATTGTTGGCCCTTGGCTTGCCCAGAGTTGCTCCTCCAGGTACCTGGGAAGGGCGCTGGGGATTCTCGGCATCTTGTATGCTCTCTACATGGGAACTCCCGGGCTCTGTGCTTTCGCAGGGCTCAGGCTCTGACTTCTCACTTTCCTGGAAACCTTGTTAAAATTGTTTCCTAGCTTTCTGAGTTGAGTAATCAAAGTGGGTACTGAGATCTTCCCTGTTCTTTGCTTAGCAAACAGGTGCCATTTCTTTGGTTTCAATCAGACAAATAAGGTATATTTACTTCATCTTACAGGTCCTTTTGGCTACCACGTTTTACCCTTTAATGGATCTTTCTGAACGTATCATTGTGTTCACTCCTGCCTGAGAAGGCTCAGTTGAGCAGAGGGTCCTTGTTAGAGACAGTGCCTCCTCCTAGGGTGTCACAGCTGCTCCCTGCTTTCCATCTCATTTCTAGATTGATTGATCCTTCTCTGGTATTACTGCAAGCTGGCCTTTACTTTTCTGTGAACTTGTCTCCTTCAGGTTATTTACAGAAATGACAGGTGAATCCTAGGATGGCTAGCTCTGCCTACAGTCTTCTAAGGACTGGAGAAAAGAATGACTAAGAGGTTAAGAAAAATTACCTTTGTTTGGACTCATCTTCTCTTTTTAGTGGACCTCAGGGTCAGGCAGGCCTGCGCTTGTATCTGTAAGGATGCCAGAGGTCCAGGGCCATGAGGTTTATTCAGTATTTTTAGCCCTGCATTTTGCATCCGGAGTGCTGTGAGTGGGGCTTCAGGCTGTGCTAGCCCACTCCCTTCAGGGCCTCCCAGGTAGGAAGCAGTTTCCAAGAAATCCAGGACTTTTGAAAGTTAAGAGAGCAAGAGGTCCCTGGGCTGATCCTTGTTGCCAGCAACAGGTGTATTCTCCAGAGCCAGCTCCAAGGAGTTAATTGATGTGTTTTCTTCTTTCTGGAAACTGGTAATTAACCTCGTTGAGGCATAAATGTATGTGATGCAGATGCTTCCTGTAATCTTAGTGTAATCTCCTATCTCGCTTACATTTCAGCTGACAGCTCTGACAACTCTGATCTGGAAGATGACATCATCTTATCTCTGAATGAGTGAGGAGACATCACCATTTGGAAGAGATTCTTGGCATGCGAGAAGCAGTTGTATGAATTGAGAACACCTTTCCTTTCCTTTCCTTTCTCCCAGGGCTGTCTATTAAGGAACTGCATGCCCTGTGTTCAGAAGAGTATGGCTTAAAGTCTCACTGGAATCTGAGGGTCCTTCTAAAAACAATAACAACCACAAAAAGACAACAGGGACTAGGTCCTGTTCTGCTTTCCCACCTGCACCCCCCACCCCAAGATGGACATAATCTTTCCTCTAGGGAAAACAAAACAAAACAAAACAAAACATGCCTCGAGTTATTTCATGATATATTTTCTTTGTATAATGTTCTTTACTTAAAGAACAAGAAATAGTTTTTTATAAAATTTAAAAAAGAAAAAAAATATACAACAGGCATTTATAACTGAGGGTATGAACTTATATCCACCATGTCTCTTGTCCCTGCACTTCATTTTCTTTGGAAGAAAATGATGTCTAAAACACAATAGAGGCATTTTTACATACATATTTAAATGAAAAGCAAAATCGTGGTTTCTTAAATTGATAAGGATTAAGAATATTTTATTATAAATATAATATATGATTTTTTTAGCCTGTTTTGTTGCCTCCTATGCTGTCAGGTTAATTTTTTTTCCGTCATGCCAGAAGTGGAGAAGGCACTGGTTGTTTGCTGAGGAAATGCCTAAATTTACCCACCTTCATGGTTTATGGGCAGCATGGTCATTGTGGATATTGGTTTTGTGGAGTTGAGGGAACTTAGGATGTAAGTTCACTCCCTCTATTTTTCTTTGTGATTTTTTTTCAAAATCTTTTTTTTTCTTCCCTTGCTCCCCAATGTGGAAATTACAAATCAAAGGCCTTTTTCTTTAATGTAAAGTGTATTTATTTAAAAAAAATACAAAATAAACTAAAAGTCTTTGTTTATGGCCTTTCTCTATTCTCTTTTACCGAAGTGGGATCTCCCTTTCCTTGTAGCTCTAGTGGGCCACACAAAAGATGCTTCCGGGAGAGGCAGAGCAGGATGACGGCGAGAACATTTTGCCCCACACCCCTGGAGAACAGTAGCTCAGTGAGTGTCTGGCCCTGGCCTGCTCTTTGGGCGGAGGACCTGCTCTGGGGAGGGTAACAGGGCAGAGCTCGGCATGGTCCGCAGCGGACTCACCTCTCCATCCCTGTGTTCTGGATCAAGAGGGCAGCCTGGTCAAGCAGGGGGTGTCTAGAAGTCTTGGAGGGATGGGCTGACAGTGCTAAGGAGCATTTCAGCCATCCCTGTAGTTAGGGTCATGACTGCCAAAAGGGCGAGTGACACAGGACTTTTAGCTGTTCTTCAGTCCTGCTGCTTTCGGGCCAGTTGGGGTTTAGTCAGGTTGAGTTTGCAGCTGTTTTAGGGATGTCAATAATTGGTCTATCCTTAGGCTCTGTCCACCAGAGAAAGTACCAGAGACTCCTACCTTTTTCATTCCACCTGTTTTTCTTCCCACAATAAACAGAAAACTCTGACCTCTCTTTTCCTTTGATTTTTGCCTGAAAAACAGCTTCTTGGTTTCTGTTACCTAGAATACAGCTAAAGAGACTTTTTCTCCCTTACTGAGAGGACGGGGTGCATTTGGTTGTCATGCAGCAAACAACATAAGACAGCTAAAACTCCAGGGTTAGAGCCCTGCTGGGACAGGAGCGACACACTGAAGTGGGCCTGGGCCACACAGGCACCTCTTGATCCTTAAGAGCAGAGGTCTCAGCTCTTTATTTACTTCATGCCTCAGCTTTAAATGGAAGCTAACACTAAGCACTAGGACAGCCTGAGGGCTAGGATGCTGCAGTCAGAAGCAGTGCATGTGCGCTAACAGCTGAGCACCTCCATTCACCTGCCAGGAGCTCCTGGGAGTGCCCACAGGTCTCTGGGGTGGAGACAGGCGCCTCTAATAGGAAAGTAGAGTTCTGTTTGACTTGACAACATACCCTTAGGAAAATGCCTTAAGATACATGTACCCTTTTCCTTATTCTACTAGGGGTTAAAATAGGAGTCGCTTAGGAAGAAACAGACCAGTAGTACACCACCAGCGAGGTGAACTTCACTGCCTCACGCTCGCCCTTTGAGCAGCCTAGGTAGGACCTGATCCCAGGTGGAGGCACGGTACAATTCCATCTCATGGGGGACGTCTTGAAGCAGCCAGGGTCTTTACCACCTGACCTCCTTTCTCCAGTGCTGGCAAGGCCTGAGAGGTGACAGACCCTGCTGTGTCTAAACAACCAAAGGAAGTGCCTGAGGTCCAGGGAAGGAGAGGGGTCACACAGTGGGCTGTGGCTGTTCACCAAAACTCCATGGTTATTTTTGAGGCCAAAAGGGACCCTTATCTAAGGAGGGGTGGACAGGGCAAAGGCTGATGTGTCCCACCCAGGCTTCCTAGGGAGCGCATCTCCGTTGACCTGGTTCTGCCGGGGTAGGTAGGAGCCATATTCTGTGACAGAAGATAGGCAACCCAGAAGTGCCATAGCAGCTCTGCCCTGTGACTTGAAGACGAGCAGGGGAAACTGCAGTGCACTTCGAGACACGTGCACCCCCCCTCCCCCGCCCAGGTTTCTTAGCAGTGCCACCTAGCCAGTTGCATCCTGAGGTGCCCAGTGGACTTGCTTATACCACCTGGCCACTGTCACAGCTCAAGTAGAAACAGGCAAATAAACATGTTCAACAATTTTTTGTATTACTTAATGCTTTGTTATGAATGGGCTTGTTCTTGTGACCACTGGTGGAAGCCCATGGGACTTTCCGAGGCACAGTCCCCTGCTCATTTTGTGTCTCCAGGGTCTAAGACAGCTCTGTCCTGTGGACAGGCAAGTCGTCCATGCAGTGTGTAGGGAGCCCCTCCCTGTACAGAGGACTTAGCTCTCGAGTCATCCATGCTGGCTGGAGAGTGGGACCCGTCTAGAGTACTGACGTGGCCAGGAGAACCTACAGTGTACGATACGATCACCTAGAAGCTCATGTCTTACCAGAGCTTCCACTCCTCAGACCCAACACGGTACCTTAGGAATATCCATGCTGCACATAAACGCTGCTGAATGTGGTTTGGGCTGTGTTGTAAGGTGACAGCTGCCACATGCTCTGGGTGCCTCCCCTGGTCCATGGCACCAGGGAACTCGTGACCACTGCCCACTCCCTAACCAGAGCAGTGAGGGCAAAATTAAAACTGCTGGGGCACCTTTCCCTTCACATGCTTTCCTTCCCCAGCCTGGTTTGAGTGGCTTTGCTCTAGCACTGCCCTAAACCTCAGTGACTGTAACCTCATTTTTCAAACAAAATCAGTTTCTCAGTATTCCTCACTTTTATTGGCGCAAGAAGTTGTTAGGTCACTTACCAAGGACATTTTCCTAACCCACTGCACTTCCCGACAACACCGTGGAAGTCCTTCAACTGGGGATTCATCATTCTCCATAAAGCTCTAGGTGTGGGCGTGGGCTGACACATCAGCCCCAAAATCAGACTCTTGAGTAAGTTCAAGAGTTAACCAAGGCAGGTGGCCTCCAAAGCTCCATGGCCTCCAGGACCCCTGGGCTAAGGCTAGGAAGGGTGGCTACACCAGAAGGATCCTGGACAGTTTGCGGGCACCAAGACGACCTGGGGTTAATATTGCACTGCTTCTCCACACATCAGAACACAACTGCTGAAAACCACCCACTGTCAAACAGGTGTTACGGCTGGACACTTTGTCCAACAACCACAGATTGAATTGGTGGCCGCACACTTAGGACAGGGAAAACCAAACCAAAAACTACCAGCAGCTGTTGGCACAGACCTTAGGCTCACCCCTTCCTCTGCAGGGGATCTAACCAGGTTGGTACTCAGCAGGGCCCAGAGCTGTGGGTGCCAGCATCAGCTAAGAATACAGAGGAGTCCTGACTGAGCCTGAGCCGAGAGCCACCAAAATACAGCAGGCCTTTTGGACACAGTAGTGCCAGAAACATGACATAGGGCATGCACTGGGGAAGTTTTCCATTCTTTGAAGAAAAAACTTGTTAAACCTGGACACTGAACCGATTAGAAATCCATCCTGACAAAGGCTTTACTGACAACTTTCCATACAGTTAGTCAAAAAATAAAAAAATACAGAATACAGCAGACTAAAGTATCTCATACACTAGAGAAGTCAACGTAACAGGTTCTTTTTGTAAAAAAAACAAAAACAAAAGCCCCACAATCTAAGAATTTAGATTGAACCAAATTAATCCAGCAGAGAATTCAAACCAAGAGAGCAGGTAGAGAAGGAGGCAGATTTGAAAAGGAACCGCTTTTGCGTTTGGGTTAGGCAGTGTCTCTCACTATCACTATCACCATGTGTTCCTCTTCCAGCTTGCCCAATGTCCTCAGTGCTGACTGGAGGTACTGCTGAGAGAAGTCGCAGGGTGGGAAGGCGTAGAGCATGCCTGTGAGGTCTCTGCCCTTGGACCCCCCCACTGGCAGGCTGATCACCCCCGCAGCCTGCTTCTGTTTCAAGTAGGAGACCAGGTTCCTGAGAAGGCGTCTCTGCAGGCCTGGCTCCACTGAGGCCATTGCCTCGGTGGCAGGCCCGCTGGGGGCTGCCTGGGTGGCTAGGAGCACAGCATAGCCATTGGGGCTTCCCTGCTTGATGCGGCGTGTGACCTCGTCAAGCTTGGGCTGGTCCAGTCGAAGGCGCTGGGCGATCTTCAGCTGGGTTAGCTTGCTCCCAGAAGTATGGTCTTTGAGGAGACCACTGATGACTCCCTGGTCCCCCTCTAGGATATGCATAGATGTTGGGAAACAGCTGTTTTTCAACACTAAAAGCCCATTCCAACCCAGCTGTAGCGTCTGGGCATACTCTGAAAGAGTCTTCAGCTTTTTGGTCTCATGTTTTGGCTCTTCGAGAGGCTTCGGTTCGGCCTCAGTGGTCCGATGATTGCGCTCACCCTCTCTCATCTTCTTCCCGTGGGAAGAGTCTGGAGCTTCGTGGTGGTGGTGGTGGTGGCTCCGCTCCTCAGCCCCATGTCTGCTGTTGCTGAGGGAGTTGCTGCCCGACTCCTTGGTCCCTTCACCAGAGTGGTTCTCCTTGCGGCTGCGTTCAGGGGTGCGATCAGAGCCACGGTCAGCCTGCTGCCCACCACCCTTGGTCCTGCTCCGTTCCTCATATGGAGAGTGGGTTGTCCTCCCGCGGTCACTGGAAAGGCTCCTCCGCTTGCGCCTGTCTTCCCAGGGCTTGGGCATGCCTCTGTCCCCGTCCCCTCCCCAGCGCTCACCACTCCGGCTGCGCACTGAGCGACTATAACCCTCCAGGCTGTTCCTGCGGTCAGAACTTTTACTGGGGCTGGTCCAGTCCCCTTCCAAAAAGGTCCTGTCTCGGTCTGAGTACAGAAGGTGTGGAGGGGTCCTATCTCGCACCCGCAAGTCCGCATCCAGGGTTCGGTGCCGGGTATATCCATCTGTGAGAAGCTCGTAGTGCACAGGGAGGGGTGAGGGCTGGTACTGCTGGGGATACCGAGTCTCTTCTGCTTTGGCAAAATCCACCCGGAGCCTGCGGTCTGGACCACCCAAAGGAAAACCCCTCATTTTTGCACAGGCGGCCTGGGCTGCGTCCAAGCTCTCGTACTGGATGTAGGCAAAGCTATCTCCTTTGACGTGGTCAATGGTCCGAATGCTTCCAAAGCGATCAAACTCCCGGGCCAGGGCTGCCAGGGAAGTGTTGGGTCCCAGGCCACCCACCCAGAGGCGAGTGGTGGGGTTGGCCTTGCCATAACCTATCTTAATGGGATTTCTGCCAATCACCCGGCCTGACATGGCCACCTTAGCCCTGTGGGCCATGTCCAGGTTCTGGAACTTGAGGAAAGCATAGGCCCCACCCTGCCCTCGGGCCGGCCTCTTGATGACCACCTCCTCAATGATGCCGTACTTTTCAAAGGCCCGGCGCAACTCCACCTCAGACACGCTGTGGTCCAAGTTCCCGATGAACAGGTTTCGAGTAGCCCGCTGGTCGTCCTCGGGCATCAGGTCCTCTTCGCACACGGCCGGGTAGCCATAGGGGCGCCCGCGGTCGTCGTACAGTCCGTAGTAGTCCAGGGCCCGCTCCCGAGACAGCCCCACGGCGGCGGCGGCGGCAGCAGCGTCCAGGGCAAAGGCAGCGGCGGCGTGCCGGGCGCGGGGCTCACGCAAGGGCGGGGCGGCGACCGGGGACAGCGAGCGCTGCTTGTACTGGTATCCTCCGTGCAGCGGCAGGTAGCCGAGCGGGTCTGCGGGCGCCGGAGGCCCCGGGGGTGGCGTGGTGGCGGCGGCGCTGCTGCTGCTGCTTCTCCGGCTGCTCCCTCCACCTCCGCCGCGCAGGTACACCGGCTCCACCTTGAGCGGGCGGTCGTAGAGCAGCAGCTGGCGGGCCAGGGCGTGCTGGCGGGCCTCCCGCGCGTCCTGCGGGTGCCGGAAGTTCACGTAGGCCACGCGCCCCAGCTCCGGCGTGTGCGACAGGCGCAGGCTGATCTCACCGAAGCGCTTGAACTGGTGGAACAGCCGGTCCTCGAGGTGCTCCGCGGGCAGCGCGGGACTCAGGCTGCTGATGAGCAGCGTCTTGTACTCCGGCACGGCTGCAGAGCCGGGACCCGCGGGTTCCGCTCCGGGCGGCGGGGGCGGCGGCGGCAGCGGAGATGTGCGGGGCGACGCGCCGGAGGCGCTCGGGTCCCCCGAGGCCTTGCCGCCGCGTCCCCCACCGCCGGCTCCGGAGCCTGAGGAGCGTCCGCTGCTCGCACGGTGATTGGCGTCCCCGGCGCCGCGGCCGTCGCGATGTCCCCCGCCGCCGCCCCCGCTACCGCGGGGCTTGTCACGGGCCCGCGCTGGCACTGGGTGCTTGGCGCCGCCGGAGGCCTTATGCACCGCTCGCCGCCCGCCCGCCTCTGCCTCCCGCTCGCGCTCCCGCGGTCGCTTTGCCGACGACGACGAGCCACGCCCGCTCGGGCTGGAGTCTCGCTCGCTCTGCCGCTTCATGGCACCGGCGCGGCGGGCGGGCGGCCCGCGGGCCTCTCACAGCGGCGGCGTCGGCGGCGGCCCTGGAGGCAGCGCCCCCGGCGCCGCCATCTTGGACAAAAGGACTCGGCGCGGCGGTGGCGGCGGTGGCGGCGGCGCGGGGCGGGAGCGGTGCCGAGGGGCTGGGCATTGAGTCATCAGACTGCGCCAGCCTCCCCACGTGACTGCGAGGGCGGAGCGACAGCTGCGCTGCGACGCGTCATCTGGTCGCGCCGTATCATGCCACGTGATCTAGTGGCAAGGGACAAGAGAAACAGGGCCGCTGGTACGCTTCGCACTGTGACAGGAGCTGGACCCAGGCTAGCTTTGCTAGTGCCCGCGCTGACTGGGGTTGGGATGCCAGCTTCCGTTGGTACCGGAGTCCCAAGGCTTGGTGCAGCTGGCACGTTACATGCGGTGGAATCCCCCTCAAGGCTGCGAGTAGGTCCCACGACCCACACCCGCTCCCTGCGCCCGCAGGCCTCACACCCCTCGCCTCACCTGCACTCAGGTTTGCCAGCAGTTGTCCAGTTAAGGCCCTAGAACCATGGCTGTTACGTCCTCGCTGCCCCAGCCAGTGACACCTGGCTGCGTTCAGGCACAGAGCTGGAAATAACCCACCTGCAGTTTACAGAGCTGGAATAGGCTCTTTGGTGCCGCTCAGTCCAAACTTCTGTGGTGAGCATCCGGGCAGACAGCAGGCCGGAAAGGCAGGGCCACAGAGCCAAGGGTGAAGGATCCAGGTACAGATATTGGCGGATACCATTGCTTGCCTTGCTGACCCCTTGTGGCCAGTGCGGTCCTGTTCATCTCCCGGTGTGTTGAGGGAAGACTACTCAAGCCTACTGGGAAGCTTTCATTCTCCAGGTGGCTGAAGCCATTGCAGAACCTGACCCAACTTCAGAAACAAAACCCATAGGATGAGGAAGAGTGCACCTGGCTTCTCCCTCCTCTCACAATCAGAAAGCAGTTGTTGCAAGAAGCACAGGAGGCTCCATGGCCAGCTGTAAATGGCCCCTTACAGACAAACTGAACTTAGGAACCACACAAATGAAGTGACCTGTAAGACCAACTCCTCAAAAAGCACAATTTCTTAGACCTTCCTTCAGGTGGTCTCTGTGCAAGGAGGTGTCTCACAGGAGGAGCAGCAGCTCACACGATAACTTAGAACACTAGAGAGCAGCCAAAACCAGACTCCATACAAACCCTCAGGGCTGGTATCTAGGATAAATAGGCAAAACACAGCCCTTCCACACTGCTTCTTTGTATGAGCTGACTTCTGCCAGTCTTACAAAAATCCAAGTAGCACCAGAGGATGGTAGACACTAGATCTAGGCTGCAAATCCTGATGCGCAAGTAAGAAGCCAGCCAGAGCATCTTTAGAAATGTCAGTACTGAACATGGGTTAAAGTCATGTGGAAAACCACTCCCCATGTATCCTAGGCCCAGCTTCTACTGAGCACCGATGTAAGGGCCTCCTACTTCAGACTCCACCTCTGTCCCTAGGAACAGTGCAGCCTCCAGCCCCTTCTGAACCAGGGGAGGCAGGGTGCCAAGCTCCACCTCCTCCCTGGGCTGAGGTGTCCAGTGTACACCAGTCCTGCAAAATTGACACACATTGGCTGGCCTCAGCCGGTGTCCTGCCCTGGTCTTGTCCGCACTGGTGGGCTGAAGAACAAATGGGAATATACCCCATAACTCTTTGCAAACTGGAAACCATAAAATGGTGGGGATCCTCATAATGGGATAAAATTCTATTTCAGTATTCACTTTAACTCTCCAAGGACAGCTAGATTATTTTTTTTTTCCTTTTAATAAAAAAATTCCAGACACACTTTGAAGTCCTAGAGTAAACCAGCAACAGAAGGAAATGAATTCCACTATGGGGGCACCACAGAGCCCACAGTATCAGGAAAGCTCCAAACTTCACATCTGATATTGTCAGGAGCCCGCTTAAAAAATAAATTACAAAAAAGCTGTTTTGGCAAGAAACAGCCAAACTTCTTCCCCTCAGGTGCAGCAGGAATCGGGGTGGATAGACTATAAATCAGTCCGAGCACTGGCTGCCTTGGGGGCGTATTTAGGCATCAGTTCGTTTATCTTCCGGATGTAATCAGATTTCTCAGCACAGCCTTTACATGTTTCTCCCCAGTCATCCAAGATCTTCTTCAGCTCTTTCACTCGGAGCTTCTTCAGGTCCACTGTGCTCAGGTCGATCTGCTTGTCTGCAGAGAAGCAAAGGGAGAGTAAGAAGCTGGGTGGGAGCAGCCAGAGTCCCAGTCCTGGGATGGGTTCTTCCCTGCACAGCCAAACCATCTCTTCACCTAACCAAGAAGGCTACCTCAGGCCACCCGTGTCCACTCCAGACATGCAATGCAGAAACACTACACAGTTCGTGAGGGAAAAGAGACAACTCCCATCCCCTAAGTGCCTCTTACATAGTCAGGTGACAGCTCCACAGTGGTTGACAGGGCAGATAAATCCCCTCATCTCCATTCCCCAACACTGGCAGGCCTAGAACCAGGAGCTTACTCTGATTATCACATGTGACCAGTGACCTGAAGGCAGGTGGACTTCTATCAAGATAACCCTCAGAAAACCAGGCATCCTTAGTGTAAGTGAGCAAACACAGGGCCTTAGACCTCTGAGTCATAGTAAAAGCACTGGTACTGTTGAAACTTCACAGAAAAGGCCTTGACTCACTCTGAAGACTGGGAATGTTTGTGCAACCAGAGATGAGCTCAGCCAGAGACACGCTATAGCTCTTGTCACTCTTGGGCTAAAGATTGTGAGGCTTTCTGAGTGTAACAATGACAAGGTTGTTAAACCCAAGTCAAAAGCTTCTAATGCTCCCAACCTCGGACTAAAGCCAAAGTCCTTACCAACCTGTAAGGCCCTATGTCCTGCATACCTACCCGTCATGCCACTGGCTGCTTTTACATACTGCTTATAATGTCTGGAGTGCTCATCCAGTAGCTCGCCTCTTGGCCAAAACTCTAGCTCATTGGTGAACCTCTTCAACAAGATCTAATCTGACCGCCACACATGTTGCTGCCAGAGGACCCCCACCCCTGGCACTGACAGTCCTCTCTCACACTACACGGCCTGCTCACCATGGCTCGACTATTACCTTCCTTTCTGCATGCAGAGGCCATAGAAAGTGGGCCTGGTTACACTCACCATACTTTAGCTCACAGATCTGGCTGTCTTTCTTCTTCAGCTTCTCACAAATCTTCTCCACAGGGATGTGGTGGGCCAGGGGCTTTGACACCTCGTTGATGATTTTTGTAGCAGCATCATCTGTGGCCCCAATATAGTAGCACTGCAGCAAGAAAAGGACACTAGCCCTCAGGAGGTGGCACCTAGGAGTGATTTCCTTCAAAACACCTCTGCCAGGCACTCATTTTTTTGGTGCACTGACTGGACTGGCAGTCAGTCAGTTAGCGTAAACCCCAGGCTTTTTAAACAGGTATTGTCTGGGAGCTTATGAATCACCTGGGTTCAAAATGTTAACAGACAAACCAAAGACCTGTCAGGGAAATTAAAACAGAAAAGTCATTGCTTCACTGGGGATCTCGTCCTCACTCAGTCCTGGCCTACCCCATGGGCATCTTGGTAACCTCTGGACAATGTCAAGCCTTTTTTTGGCCCCTGGGCACTGGCTGAGTCCGCTGCCTGAAGTGACCTGACACCAGTGATGCCCCGTCTCAGGAAGCCCTCTTGACTGCTAAGCAGCATCTACCCTACTAGTGACCAAGGCTAAGATGACCAAGTCCATCTTCTTCAGGACACAAATTCCTTATCAGTTTTCTCCCCTGATGTTCCCAGTGGCCAGCTCGCAGTGGATTCTTAATAAATACTAACAGGACACAAATATCACAATTGGAGGATACAAATCTTGGGGAAGGATGTGAAAGGTCTTCCACCCTGCATCAGCTTACAGACAGAATAGTGGCTCTCCGAGAAGTGGAGGGTAAAGATGCTCCACGGCCATTTGGGAGTCACTAGCTACTCACCAAGCGATTCTCTTTGCCTCTTGCTTCACGGCAGAACTTTATAAGTTCTTTCTCAACAGTGGTTGGTGAGAATGTGACATCTCTGTCTTTGAGGTCCTGGTAAAATCTTCCCAGATAAGAAATGCAAACTGGAAAAGAGAGAAAGGAGACGCTCAGCACCACAGAGTGGTCCCCCATTCCACGGGGAAGGAGTGTCTGCAATTTTAATAGGCGACAGAGATGCAGCACCAGGGCTATCACCAGCTTTTCTCAGGCTCCCATAGGTGGACAGAACCCGAATCCAGGTTGCCAGGGTCCCACGGTCCACCCATGACACTCGGGGAATAGACATCACCCCGATGACCCACAAACGCCTTCTCCCTGCTCCTGTCATCAAGTTTGAGACGAAAGTAAACAAAGTGTCCTTGAGATGGGACGCACTACATGACCTCATAAATGGAGACTGGACGTTGAAGAAAAGCGATCAAAATGCTGCTCATCTCCGAATATAACACTGAACCCCGAAGTGCAGCTTCGCTACCCCAAGATGGGCGCGGCATGCACAGGCGACCTAGGGGGCCCCGATATGACAGGGGCCGCTCCAGCGAGCCTCTGGGCAGTGGTGGGCAGGGGCAGAACTCCGGCATCATGTGGATTTCTGGCCACGTTTTCAGCACGATCTAGTCTCCACTTTTTCTCAAGGGACCAAAGATTTCTAGGCCCTTCCTCCGCGGACCCGAAGGGACTGGTCGCCGCTCTCGCCCACTCGGTGGTCTGGTAGGTCGGCCACGGAGCGCGGACCCCGAGCCCCGCACCTTCGCAGTCGCCTGGCCGCAGCGCCCAGCTGCCTGGCAGTACGCTCAAGGCCAGCGCCACCGCCAGACAACGCGTAGCCCACATCCTCCACTGTCGCCGCCGCTCGACTGAACCGCACCCGCCGCGCCGCGCCGCACCACCTCTGGGCCCTCCCGGCACGCAGGAGCTTGCCATTGGCGGGATAGCCCCGTGCTCGCCCACACTCCGCATTCTCATTGGCTCATGCGCCGCAGAGGCTAGCCCGGCGGCTCCACGCTGCCCTCTCCCATTGGCTACTTGTGTCTCGGCCCTAGATAGTTGTCGGCCGCTGATTGAGTCCGGTCGCCCCTAGGAAGTGGTTGCGGCCGGGCGGAAGTCACCGGGGCTGCCATGTTGCCTCGTGGGCGGCCTCCCCGCACCTACTCAGCTGTCCCGAGTGCTTCCTGTGGGTGGGCCGCAGCTGCCACGAGACTCTGCGGAGTGCCCTTCCTGGGCCCCTGACTCGGCGCAGGTCAGGCGTCCTGGGGGCAGCTGGGCACTAACGATGGCTGTGGGAGCGAGCAGGCAAGGGCGAAGCGCCGAGGTTTCTTTCGCCTTGTTTTGAACACCCACGTGGTCGCGCGACCCGCCTCTGCCGAGCCGGTTTGGCCAAACCGCCTAGTTCGGGCGGGCCCTGTCGCGTCTCCCGAAAGGGCCGAGGCCGACCAAGCCAGGCAGGCGCCCTGCCCCGCAGGGAAGCACCCGCACCAGGGCTGCGCGCCGCGGCTTTCGAGTCGCCCCAGTGTGGAGGTGGGGACCCGGAGGTTTGTCCCTGTTTTGGAACGCGTTCCAGAGCAGGCCAGCCCGCATGTTGCACCCGCCGAGCTCTCAGGGCCCCCCTGGCCGCCCATGGGTGAGCAGAAGAGGGGTTCCCTTCTGTTTTGCCTGCTTTTGAAGCAGGGCGCGGGCAGGGCGGACTGGGCAGAAAGATGTGCATGGGGTTAGGAGGGCTTGGAGCCCGGCGACAAAGGGTGGAGAGGGGCACTTCTGCACCCATTCAGTGAATTCAGTGGGTCAGTATCAGGTATTCATCTTTAATTAACATCACAGCAGTCAAGGGATTCGGGAAAGGGAAGAAGTCAAGCGGCAGATATTTACATCTAAAATTCACATTATCTGTTGGATTTAGAACATGCTACCACAATATATACAGTAAAATACCTCTAGGGACATTGGTACAAATTTTTTAAACTTTGCTTTTCTGGTACAGGTAAGATTTTTAAATCACTTTTTCTTTACATACGAATACACAAAAGAAATGGTTAGAAGTTTTCTTATTTTTAAATAAGCACAGAATGCCAGAGGTTAAAAACACATTTATAGGGCTTAATACCAATTGGACATCACGCTCTATACATTTTTTGCTCAAATTCCTGTACAAATACACAGCATTCAAATAGGTATTTACAAATAAGCTTGAAAGAATGAAAATCAGTATTTCACAATCTTTTCAAAGGATTCTCATCATCTCTGTCCTCCCATTTCCCTTCTGACTGGCTGATTCTCCAACAAAAGAGATTCAGAATGTGTCCATGTCATCCAGTTAGGGAAAATGGAAAGGGAAAACAAATTCATTTCACCTTGCACAAAGCAAGGGCAACCAGCTTATACTCCCCCACCCCCTACCTGTACCACCAAGTGGAGAAGGTAGATGTTCTTATGTGATGACTGCCTTGTCCAGGGACTAAGGTTCAGAAGTGCCTGAAAATCTAAAGCTGCCCTCCTAAGAAATTACAAACCTAGCCCCTGATTCAGTAACACCTGTGAACCCCATATGATCCAAAGCCTGAAGCCTGCAGGTGAGCCGAGGCTTAGGAGCAGGCCTACCCTTTGGGCTAGGGGCTGCCTTGACTGACTGCCTGGAATGATGCTGATGATACCAGATAAAGCCTCACACTAATGATAAGACCCAAACACTCTCAAGGTAATTGGGCCTTCTGTCTTTCCTAGTAGGTTCCTTGCTGGCATGTCTTAACTTATTTTGCTTATTCAAGAAAAACACCTTGACCATGGTCTTTTTTATTTGGAAAAGGGCAGTGAAGAAGGGATGACCGGCTAGGGGCCAGGGCAAGCAAAAGAGGAACTGGGGGACTAGGGGAGGAACATGCCTGCTTAACAGAGAACGGAGAAGGGACTCTTGGACCATCGAAGTTGTGACCATCATTAATGTGAACTCAAGCAAATGAGATTTTGTTTCGAGATAGTTAAAGTAACTTAGAAGCACCCTGGTAAAATACTATACCCACCCTACCCTATCCCCCAAATAATACACCAAAAGGAAAATCAGTGCCCTGACCTGAAAGTTTCCTATAAAGAAAGACATCACTTCACCCTGCCCGACAGACTGGGGAGGCTGGAGAAACTGCCCTCCTGCCCACCCTGAACCCTGAGTGGTGGTCCCTAGGGCCTGGGTGCTGTTCTTGACCACTTAGGAGATGCCAATTCTACCTGTGTGGCTCTGCTTCCAAAAGAAGTTCCCTTCCACCTTTTTTACCCAGGAGCTTGATGAACCTGACCACATGTCCTCATGGCCTGGAAGCCTGGCTGGGTGGCCAATCCTGTGGCTCAGAGGTAGTGCTGAAAATCCCTGATTCAGGAGCGGATGGCAGGCATTGTGCCCACTTCTGAAAGCTTAGAGAATTTCTGGCCCCTGCCACTGGCCTCTCGTACACTGGTTCCAACACATGGGAAGGGGCCTAGCTCCTCCTAGAAGGAAGGTGGTTAGGGTAGCTCCTCTGACACCACTCCTCCACTCAAGCCCGAGAGGGTGGGAGAAAAACCCTGCAGATCCATTCACTATGGAGGCTTCCACAGGTTAGGAGGTATACAAGTGGAAGGGAGTGAATGGTCAGAAATAAAGTGGCGGAGAGAGAAGTCCAAGGTGGAATAGGAGACAAGGCTGGCCCATGGAAACCTGGCAGTGTGCCCTGGGCATGCAGTTAGGCCAGTCATGTGCCTGAGCTGGCAAGTTGGCCTGGCCAGCCCCTCAGTTGCACACTCCAGGATGGAAGAGCTGGCAGGTGGGCAAGCATTTGTGCAAAATGGCTTGTGGCCCCTTCGTCCACCTGTGACATAGAGTCCTCGTGGTCCTGGCAATCCCTGAACGCAACCATGAACTTCTGTGTCCATATAGCAAAGGAAGAGGTTCCTAGTGCAATTTCCATTCTGTGCAGCTCTGCCCTGGAGGGAGGGCCTGCGCACCTGCTCCTGGCCCTACAGTGTTGCAAAGCAATTCTGTTTAGTATCTCCACATTAGCTCCATGCAGTCTGGAACTGCAGGAGGAGAAAGCATCTACTGCATAAAGAAAGGAAAACCCAAAGAAATGGAAACAAAAAGTGAAAAAGAGAAGCCACAACCCTTCATGCTGCTGCAGCTTCTGAACATGGCAACACATGAGTTCATGGCAGTAGAACAGAGACTTGGGTGATTCTCTCCTGAGTGCCAAGCCTCTCCAGCTCCCTGGGGGAAGGGGGAGGGACTTGCTTTTCACACCTGGAGTGGATTGGCAAGCTGCACACTGACGGTGGTGTTGCAGCTTCCTCCCGGCCCCTCACTGTTCCCCTCGGCCATGCTCCCATGCCATGCGGGCCTGCTCCTCCTTGGTGCTCCCAGGAGGCAGTGAGGCCTTGCGATGCAGGCCTCTAGGCCTCTCAGCTTCGCGCAGCAACACGCCCTCGTCGTGCTCCAGGGCCGGCAGGCGGGGATGGTAGGGCTTGGGTGGCAGCGCAGGTGGGTCCATGGGGTCCTGAGGGATGACACACCCTGGGGCTGAGTGACTTCGGCATGGCTGGGCCTTGATGGAGTCCAGGACAGCAGACTCGGAGAGACTGTAGTGGACAGGGAGGTAGGGTGGCTCAAGGTCTTCATCACCATTCCAGGCCTGACTTGGCATGGAGTCTATGGTGTCAGTTCGAGGTGGGGCTTCTGAAGAGTGCCCAAAGTTACTCTCACTCAAGGAGGACACACCGCTGCTGGCACTTCCAGACAGTGTAGAGTTGCTGCCGTCCAGGCCCGACTGGGGGCTGGTGGGGGAGGCTGGGATGGGGTGGAGAGGAGACTGTGCGAAGGAAGGGTGGGCATGTTAGAACCCTCTCTAGACAGACTGGCTGGCCACCATGTGGAGACCAGGAGTCTGCTTACCAATAACTTTAACCTTCATTAATTGCATGTTTCTTGTTTCTTTAGTAGAAACCCAGTGGGTACTCCCCTACCCTGAAGCAAGCCAGTGGAGCTCTAATATCGTTTCTGTGGACCTAACCATGGCCCTGCCCTGACTACTTGGCATTGGCGCCTCCTGAGGCCAGGTTCCAGGCTGATGTCTGTGGCTCTAGGTTACTAATGGAAGGGCTGAGTGATGAGGACAGGTGGGGACAACAGAAACGACCCTAGTGGGCCATGGATCAGATGAATGTGTTCTCCTGAAGTCTTAACAGATCCACTGTTTTCTAGATTTGCAAATAAACAGCAGGATTTAAATTTTACTTCTCGAGTGTTTTTGTAAAGTTTTGGTGCATGATGCTTTTTGCTGTCACTGGACACTAGTTTAAAAAGCTCTATAATCCACCACCATTATGTGGTGGATGTTTAGCCATTAGACTATGGCACATTGATAGCCTGTGGTGTTGGCAGAAGAACCCCAAAGTTTCCCAGTGCCCGTCACCCACACACTCCTGGTACTATGTGTTGTCTCTAAGACCCTCTTAATTTCCCTGTCCTTACTACATTTGTTGCAGGATGCACTGATCAACTGTAGCCACATGTGGCTTTTGCTACACTCAGCTTCTGCCAAACTGGGCTTTCAGGGAGAAGTGGGGAAGGGCTCAGGATCCCCAGGGGTGGTTCTGCAGCAGATGAGATGGTGGGGCTATGGCTTCAGTACATTACCTTGCGCAGGGTCCGGGCAGGGAGGGCTGGGGGGATATCACCCAGAGGGTGGTGGAAGGCATCAAAGTGTAGGGAGTAATGACCTGCAAAGGGAACAGAAGCAGAGCCTCAGCTGAGGGCCCTTGCTCAGACTGCACACCAGCGTCATCTTGCTGGGCCACCTGGGCAGGTGTGGAGGAGTCCCCAGGGGACGCTTGCACATTGAAGACCATAGAAAAACTTCTTTACATTGATGTTCTCCAAAACACAGGCTGCTGTACTGGCCACACAGGTGGCCAGGAAAGTTGAGTGCTTCAGAGTTTATGGAAGAACAGGCTGCAGGCAGTAGCACCTCTGTCCCACTGATGGGTGATGACGGGCTGGTGAGTGGTGTGCCTGTCACAGTTGATTCCATGGTCTTCAGCTTTCCTGGTTGGGATGGCCTTATTAAGCTAACCTTCTGGATTTAGAAACCTTACTGACCCCAAAGCTCAGCAGGAACTTTCCTGTGGTGTGGATGCTTTTTCCTTGGCTGAGTTGGCCCAGAGAGTGGCCCATCTTCTCAGCCTGGATGGCTGTTGATCTGGTCCTTGAGCAGAGTCTTGAGACCTAGGACTATCTGGGGGAACCCGCTGGAGGTCTTACCATGCAGCAGGCTTCGGGGAGGCACTGGGGGGGCCAGGATGCGCCCCATGTGGGCAGACAGGAAGGACTGGGCCTCTCGGGCTCCGCTATCCAGGCTCCAGCTGCTGGGGGCTACTGGCACCACTGAAGGTTGGAAAGAGATGGGGTGAACAGATTACTTCTTGAGCCACTTCTTGAGCCTGTCCTAATAGCCTGTGGCTTCTCCAGGTGTGACCTGTATATCTAGCACGCACGGAAGTGGCATGTCAGCCTCTGGAACTGAAAACATTAGTCATCCAAGGCACTGTGGCCCACAGAGGCAAATAGCTAAGGACTAAAGTTGTATAAGAGAATGGCAATAGAGGGAGTCGATGTTTGAAGAGTATTGTGGGTGACACAAACTGAGAGGAAGTGCAAGAGGACTGAAGAGTGGCAGTTTCCAGAATCTGCTAGGAAAAAACAGAAGGGGACACAAGAAAAGAGCAAAACAAGCCACAGAGGATAGACAGTGTAGGCTATAACCCCTTGCCAAAGTCAGGGCTCTTCTACTGTCCAGGCCAAGTGGAAAAAGCAGGGAACAGGATGGAGGTAGACTCTGCCTCCTTTCAGAGCTCCCAGAGCACAGCCAAAGAGTTGGCAAGTGTTCTGTCCCAAAGTGGTACCCAAAAGGGCCTATGGTGCCACTCAAACTTTGACTCATCCCTGTTGCTCTGATGCCCACCGGCTGGGATTGGAACACACAAAGTTTTCTGAGGCAAGGACAAGTATTCAGTGTACCTGTTGGAGGAAGATGCAAAGCGCAGGCATTTCAGCCCATGCCTGCTGACCTACTCCTGAGAGGAAAGAAGGCTGTGGAGCCTATGAATGCTTTGGCCATCTAGAGAAGCATCAGCATGCCATGAATAAGAGGGGGCCCAGGCATAGGAAGAAATCTGGTGCCCCAACACTGGCCCCTCAGTAGTGGTCATGGTGAAAGAGTACAGAAGGGAAAAGAGGAGCAATGACTGAACCTTGGGGTCCCACAGTCCTATTCTGGAGGTACAGGAAAGGACATGTGAAGCTTGTTAGCTGACTCCTAGAGAACAAATATCCATAAGAAGGAATACCATTTTTTTGGGTGGAGCCTGAGGCACCTAGGGTTTGGGTTCTTCCTGGTCCAGCCACTGAGTGAGTAATTTCAAGGCCTGGTGGGAACTGTGAACCTCTGGGAGGTAAGAAGCTAGTCTGGCCTTTGAGAAGTGACCAAGAGGGTCTGGGCCCATAGTGAGTCAGGGATAAGAGAGTGATAGCCATCTTCTTTCTCAGGGACTGGTGTAGGCCTGCAGCAGAACACAAGGTAAAACAGCCTCTATCTAAACAGCTTCAGTTCTAAGGAGGGCTGCTTAGTTTCATGGTATGGTCAATGACTGGTATCAAGAGGGAAGGGCATGGCTGCCAGTGGGCAGCAGCACACAGCTGTCGCCTGCAAGGAGGAAAGAATTCTGAATCTGAAGAGCATCATGTGGATTCCATTACAAGGTCTCTTCAGGGAGCCTGAGTCACCCCAAGAGCAGGTTTATCCTTGTCCAAGTCCCCCCGACCCCAACACGTAGCAGGAGCTTCTGATCCTCAGCACTGAGACTGTTCCTCACAAAATCAAAGCATCATCACCATAAAAAGCCACAGATCTCAGGGAAGAAGCTTGGAGGTGGGTCTGAAAACCTTTCCCAAAGGGACACCAAAAACCCAAGATCGCAGATGCTCACCTAATCCCTAGAAGAATTGGGGGACTGCAAAAGTTTATCTGTAAGGGCTCAAAGGAACTTGAGGCCAGGAAGGCTATGGGAGAATAAAGCTGGCAAGGATGTAATGGTTTACAAAATGAGCCTGCCTGAGCTACTTCATGTGAGCTAGAAACCAGAAAGTTGGGCTGTCAGCCTGGGAACTGTGAGCAGTGAGGCCAGTGACCCCTTGCTGCACAGTATAAGCACACTGGGGCTAATTAGAGGGCTAAGGAGAAAAGCGGTCTCCACTGTGTCCTTCTTATCTTCTCTCTCAGTCTTAACAGTTGATCAGCACTGGTCTGAGATTCCTGGTGCACAGCCCCTACCCCTGTGGGTAAGCTTGCCTGGCCTGGGAGTCACTGCCTGTCAAAGGAAGATACCTGAAAGTGGGAGGTGTTGTCTTCAAGGAATTTAGGACTCTGACAAAAGAATGGTGACAGTTATGGAGACTGGGCAAGTCACCATCTGGCCTGTATATTGCTACTGGGTAGATGTGTAATTTGCCACCCAGTAACTGCTGACCTTGTGGTGTGGACATGCTTGTTCTGGGCTCAGCCTCTGTTCTGAGATAGCCCTCTTTCCTGCTCACAAGTAGGGTAGGCATGTCCCGCTTCTTACTGAGACCTGGAACTGGTGTCCAGTTTGGGGAGCATCTTGGCCTGGCCACCAACACTCATTTAAGCTTTGAGTGCATCCGTGCTCTTGGTTAGTTCCAAGATTGTTCTGCATCTCAATTAAGGAAAAGTCATTGTGAACACTTTGTTTTGGGTCATAGGTGCAGGAATCCAAGAAGCTGCATGCTTTCAAGACATGGAGCCTTGAGGCTAGGCAGTATCTTCAGCAGGCCTTTTGTTGCTGAGCATCTGGCACCAATGTCGACCCAGCGCTGAGGCTGTAGACTCAGTACTTGGTCTCTAAAGAGGACACAGAGGGTCCTTGTCCTCCATGGTGAGCAAGGGAGGAACAACAACAGTGGGGACAGCAGACAGTACTAGGTGAGCAGATGCAATGACGACATGACGACAACTCTGGAGGGACATGTTCAGATGGGATGGGGGATGACAGGTTGTACTGATGGGAACTGAACATGCCCTAAACTCCAATAGATGGAGGAAAGAGGAGAACTTATAAGAACAGGGCTGATTTGGGGTCAAGTTCTTAGTGACGGGAATGATCAGCACTATTCTGGGGGATAGGAAAACAGCACTGTCTCCATTTAGGTAATGCTCTGTGTTAAAATTAACTCAGGTGTCTGGGGTTTCAGGCCAAGGTCATTGAGATTGAAGGCTGATTCTTTAATCAGCTTGCAGGAGAACACAGGATAAAAATGCCAGTATCTAAACAGCCTCAATTCTAAAGATGATTGCTCAGTCTCATGGTATGACTGATGGTCTTGCTGGCCAGAGTGGCTACAGGATGAAGGGACTCCTTTAGAGCATGCAGGGCTTCTCTTGGAGATTTCTTTAGGAAATTCACTTGGTCATGGTGTGTGTTTTTTATTCTTGTGGTTTTTGTGGTCACAGGCCTGCTCTGTGGTCCAAGGGAGGCCCAACCTGAGAAGGAACAAAGGGACTACAGGGCTTGAATTCCGAACCTGTGTAGGACAAGCTTATGGGAGTGACTGCAGCCCAACTTTCCATAAAGTTACATTCAGGGCAGTTAGCAATTGGGGCCTCTTTCAAAGGCAGACCCTGGAAGGAGGGAGTGATACAGGATCTAAACCTGATGTGGGTTAAATAGTGAGCAGAATTGGTCAGCACTCTGGACAGATGGACAGATCTGAGGGTTAGGGTGTGGCTCTGGGCACCTTGAGGATAAGTCAGACACTCAAGATGTAGACAAACATGGAGGGACTCCTAGAAAAACAGTACAATACCTTTTTCAGCCACAGACAGATTGGGATCACTGCAGGGTTTGCAGGGTCCAACCACTTGCTGGAACAAGGCCCGCTGGAAGTTTGGTGACTGAAGGCAGGAGAAAAATACCAAGAGTATGAAAATAGCATTATGTCTTGTGGAGGAAGTGTTATAGACCACAGCAGCCAGTATGTTCTACGAATGGACAGAGAAATCAAAGCAGTGGGATGGCTTGTGCTGAGAATGCCAGATCAGCCTCGAGAAGACTGTCTAGCGGCACCTGGTTCTGAGCACGTCCATGGTCAAAGCACCACCCATGTTGTCTTATGCAGGGCCCAAGAGAAGGACATAGGTGTCTCTAGAATATCTAATAGTTTGCATCATTCTGTTTGGCTAGGGAGTCCCATTGGCAAAAAAGATTTAAGGACCCCCACTTTACCCATGAACTCTGACAGATTTTGCTTCCTGGAGAGGCCCCACACAGTTTCACATTAGCACCGAAGGTAAAGAAAGGGCAGCACCCAAGCATAGACTCATACAGGCCCTGTTGTTCTGATGGAAGCCTTCCAAGCAGATTCATTCTTTCTGCTTGGTGGAGCTGATGAGGTATAGGGTGTGCCAGGAAGAAACTCCTGGCACTGTGGGGCTAAGTGCCAGTCACTTAGAGATGACTTTAATGGACTCAGAATGGTAGGGGCAGAGTACCCAGGGGAGAGTTAATCACTAGCTTCCTGATCTAGAACTCCAGGCAGGCAAGGTGTTTGAACAGCTGTGCAAATGGTGTGGACCGCAGCCCCAGAAGGCAATGAGGCTAGACAGATAAAACAGGTGGAGCCCACATGGATGCCCTGTACACACAGAAGGAGGAAGGACACTCTCTGGACCTACGTTTACCATAGCCGCCTTAGGATGAGTTTCAAAGAACACATTCCAGAGGAATGTGGGATGAGGAATCCAGAAAGCTGGCCAGAAGGACATAGTCATATAAGCAATACTGGCTCCAAACCTGGTTCCATTCTTACCTACACCTGCACTGTCTGGATTACTCGTCCTCAGATTTACTGTACTCCATGTAGGAGCCCAGCAGCCTTTTATAGCAGAATGAGGGAGGCATGCAGGACAATGCTGAAAGCCCAACAAATGCAACAAAGGAAGCCCAGGTCAACACACTTGCAGCAGAAGGCATCTGTTGGCTGGATTTGCTACCTGTCCGTTCTCCAGGATGGCTGCTGGATACATGGCACTGCTTGGGCGGTCCCGGTGTGTGGGCAGCAGCAACATCATTTCCCGGGTGTGGCGGTACTTATCTGGCAGAGAGGGAGAGCCTGTAACCAAGTGAGAACAATCACACACAGATGACAAACCACAAATGGAGGGCCCAGTGGTCAAGTGTTCCCAGAACTGGGGAACCAAGGTAGGTGTCCCCTACAGGTGGGGTGGAATGAATTTAGCCAACACTAGAGGAGTGAAGTAGATCCTGGGGGTCAGACGGTGGTAGGGGCTTCACCTGGTGTCCCAGCTGAGGCGGACCTTCCGATAGAGCTCCCCACCTCAGATTCAGGCTGGAATAGGGTGGCTAGGGACCCCTGTACCCAATGCTTTTAGGGCCTGAGTGTGGCATGGATGCTGGGCTCACTCAGGGGGCCCAAGTATGGGCACAGGCCAGCTTTCAGTGAAACCATCAAGAAGACAGAGACACTCAGATAACAGTCACACATATTGGGGTTCTACACACTTACCTTTTGCCAACACCAGTGGCTCTATTCTCACCTGACTCCCTTGCTACCTTTTTTCAAAAGAATGTCCCTTTGGGATTTTAGACCCCCAGCATTTGACCTCTGCCTTCTGCAGTTCTCTGGCAGCCTTACAGCCAGGGTAGCTGGGACCCCAAGGCCCTCCACACAGGTGGCTTTGAGACTTGACCTTCAGTGACTCAGGGGCATAGAACTAATTTAGAAGTCACAGGGTTTTCACCTAGGCTCCTGAGTTGACTTGGTTCATAGTCCTCTGTGAAGCCTCTCAAGTGACCGCCCCTGGCTAGAAGGGATAAAAAGGAGACCAGACCACACTGGTGTAGTGTGACCCAGTTCCCACAGCTATAGGTTGAGGAACTTGCCAACCTTTCACAGAATCAGAAAGAATAACTTGCTGGCTTTTCTGGGGTATGATTTGGATAGCCCTTGAGATGTACACTGCTAGATACCAGGCACATTCAGTGAGAAGCCAAGGGGGCACTTGTCCTCTCACAGGAAAGTTAACTGGACCCCAGTGCATCTGGTTGGCTCACGTGGTTGAAACCCTTCTTTGGTGTGTTCCCTGAGAAGTGGGATGGTTGAGATGAGCATGTGAGCTCCAGTTGAGAGGTGAATCTTCTGCTCCTAGAGGCTCCATGTCTCTAAAACCCAAGATCTCTAGGGCTTTCCTTTGAGTGCACAGTGCTAGCACAGTCAAGACATGGCTAAAAGAAGATGGCTAGGGCCCCCTGCACCCAATGCTTAGCCAGCTTTCCCTAGGGGTATTAGAGAAATTCCTTGTGTATTCATTTTCATTCAAGAATTGGCTTAAATACTTTAAAGAGTCAGCATAACAAATATTAGTAATATAATTTTTCCCAGTTACTAGTTATATAACATCATCCAAGTTGGTCTGAGGGGTTCTACTTGTACAACTTCAAGTCTGGCTTAAGACCTGGTTTTAAGAGGAGTAAAGTATTATAGCATTCCTGAAACACTGTGCCTGAATTTGCTATTACTTTGAGGTTTTTCTGATTTCTATGTTCTCTTTTAGAACTTGTGCTCTGAGGAAACCTCAAGATGGTTATGTAAAGAACAAAGTAGAAAGGTCCAAATCACGCTGATTTGTGGGGCCCTCCCAGCACAGAACGCTGTGGGTCAGGGCTTGGGACATGCTACTCTCTATTTAGTGTGCACAATAACAAAAAACTAACCCACAGTATCTTTATACCAAATGCTACATCAGATGCCTAATGCCCATTCCACACCAGATAAGTGGCTGGGACTACTTTCTTCAGGCTGTTCATGGTCTTTCACCTCAGAGCTCATAGGCTGCCTCAATGGCCAATGCTACATCTGTGTACCTGATTCCCTGATTTATTGGAGGGCTATGATAGAAGGCCATCAGCCTGCAGGCCTAGGGAGGAACTGAGACTCTGTTGTGGATTTAGATTCATTTTATGGTCGCCTCTCTGGTGCCACAAAGGAGTACCATGCTAGCATTACATTTTGCAATTCTGTTGCCTCACTTGCCTCCCACTGCCCTCTGCCCTGGGCAGCCAACTGAATGGTAGGACAGTGACGGTTACTTTCCATGAAGTCACATAGGACTTTTGAATTACTTCAGTTACACTCTGATAATCTCCAAGAAGACTACATTCCAGTGTGACTGGATGACCTGAGATCATGCAAAATCCATTTGCCTACTCTGTTAACCTTTTGACCATGAGGGGGAGCTGCTAACTTACAAGAACTTAGATGGCCTGTATGCCTTTCATCTTAGGTTTCCAAAGCGATGAAAACCACAGCGTTGTCAGTGGATATGGCAAGGAAGGCCACTCATCTCATAACCACTCCTGGGAGTAGGGAAATAACTACAGTGTAAAGGAATCTGCTTCAGGCCACCTCCATGGAAGCTTCCCTCTCACAGGTAACAAGAACAGAAATTCCAAACGGAGTAGATTGTTCCCTCCCTTCGTTGCGTAGAGTACTTCTACTACTGTGTCAGCCACATTTATTTGAAAACATCAGGTTTCCTTTATGTCACACACATTCTTCTATCTTTTCTCACAGGGCCTGACACTATACCTGATAGATAGTGGACCTACACACAGACTATGAATATTGTGGTCTAGAAGTGACTCCGTCTCTTTGTTATTGTCTCTACCCTTGTCATCATTCCCAGCTTTGGGCTCAGTTCTACTGAACCACTTTATTTACTTCTGTACTTACTGTCTATCCCAAAAAGGGAAAGAGCTTTTTCTCAGCTTTCCTCTATGTGATATTCTAGAGTCTGACCATTGTGATAGTTTTTCTCCCAAAATGGTGACCACTAGTGCCTCTCTTCCCCCGCAAAACATACAAGCCACTCCTTACATGAGGTGGAATCTAATTTCCTTTCCTGGCATTTGTTGGTTTTGAGTGATCTGACTGGTCAATAGAAATGTGGCAAAGGGACTTTCTAGCATATCCAATGCTGAGTAATAAAGAGCCTTGCAACCTCTGCCAGGGTCTCTTGGAATGCTTGCTCTAGGGAAAATCAGCAGCCATGCTGAGATAAGCCTAATCCTCTTGGAAATGTCAAACCTAGCAACAAGTTCACAGCCCCAGCTGTAGCCATCCCTAGCTGGAAGCCATGTTAATGAGCCATGCTGAACATCAGGACTGGTTGAACCTTTAAGTGATTTTAGCCTGCATCTGATACGGTGAGCCCCGTTAACTCACAGAATGGTGAGAGATGATAAATTGTTTTAATTTACTAAGTTTTAGGTGTAGTTTATTATGTAGCAACAGATAACTCAGCCACTTGAAATAAGGAAGGGTTAGTTCTAAACAAGGAGGAAATATTTTCTTTGTAGTTCTGTTCTGATGTCCTGCTCCCCGAGTACTCAGTGAAAGCTCCTCAGTAACTGGTTAACTGGAAGGATAGAGGTGGTAACACCTGTAAAGTCTATAACATCCCTGGCAGCAGCCATAGGCATATCTGAGCAACATCAGAGTGGTACAAAACTAAAATGTCTTCCTTTTGCCTTCATCAACAATTATGACTCTGATGTCTCTCTTCATCAGGAACAGCTAGATATAGATACAGCTGAGAATATGTTAAAAGAGATTTTATGTTAGGGCGAACAATAAAACCCAGGGAGAATTACAAAATCTGTTTCTGCACTGCAATCAGAGCATTTACCTTAAAACAGTAAATACCAACCTCTACTACATGCATTTATAGCTACTTCTCTCAGTTTCCTTTTTATTCCCAAAGTGTCATGGTATTGTCTAGAAGTCCTCCTAAAGCCTCATGCAGTTATGGGTTTTGGGCTTTTCAGAGGTGGCTGTATCTACAGTTTGTGATTGATCCATGGTCTAATGTTGCGATTAAGAGTATGACAGCTATACCTGCTCTAGGTCAAGTAGCCTGCATACAAGATAAGGGATAGAAAGAGGCTTGTTCTCTCTCTCTCACTGCGCCTGCCACCATGAGTGGTTGCCCCTCTGTCATGAGCCACCCTGCCTTTGAGCCAGCAGATTATGGACCAAAACCTCTATAAATTGTGAACCAAATAAACCTTTCCTCCTTTAACTTTGGGTGTTGGGTATTTTGTCTCAGCAATGAGAAAAGTAACTAAGAAACAAAACTATCTTTCAGTTCGCCTATTTTACAACAGAAATCACTATTGCTTCTCTATTTGCAGCCTTAACATACTGATAAGTCTTTAGCATGTGCCATTTTTGTTGATTCATTGTTTTATTAACACTATGGGGTCTGTTTCCAAATACTGAATTCCTTTGTCTGGCTCTCATAGTCCATGTTAGGAAGACAACATAAGTGGCAAGCGGCTATGAGACTGTAGACTTATGAGTATATAAACCTGTACTCCAGATTCAGCTTCCTTCCCTCTCACTGGACCTATCTCCCCACAGGAAGGAGGGTCTGGACTAGATACTTCAGACAGAAGTCTGTGACTGCCCTTTTGGAACATCACACTCCACCCCCTGCACTCTACCAAGGCTTTTCTCAGTTGGCCACTCTATCTTTCAACTATGCCATGCAGCTTGGTTCTCTCCATCACTTCTACTGTGTGCCTCAAAGGCTTGTGTGCTTTGGAGAACTTTATTTCTTAATGATTTCCCAAGTGATAAGTTTGTGTTATTTTTCTTTGTATTCGAAGTAATGAGAAAAGAAAAAAGATCTCCTCCCTCTGAACCCTGGAAGCAGTAACTAGTGACTGGCTGATGGGCTCAGACTACTATACGATCCTGCACAACCAACTTTGGGAAGTACTAGACCAGTGAACCTATGGCACATGGGTTACAGCGGGCTGTTTGTGTTGCTGAAAGCTCTAAAAGGTTTGCCATCACTGCACTAGACCCTACATACCACAGCTGATTTTCGTTCTATCACACATTTTTTTATCTAAAAAGGTAGAAACGATTTTCACTGCAGGAACTGGAATCAGAGTGTGGAAAACAGTATTTTCTCTTGAAGGACAATATTTTCTCAATTGATTAAGATATCAAGCAATAACTGACAAAGGAAATAGGTTTTTACAGAGCCATCTCCTCTGATTAAGCCTTTCCCAGCTGATCTTTTTTAGTTGTTGTTACTGTCTTAGAATAACATGTTCTTGGGTTAGTTTCAGTCTTCAAATTTACTTTTCATATTTTGTCATCATGGTTGATTTCTCAAGACAAAAAAATCATTTTTGCTGTGACTTTGCTCTTTCTTCTTGCAGTCATTTCAGTGGGAAAGGACTGAGCTTTTTCCTAGGCTGTGTCCTCTTACTAAGCTAGAAATACAGAGCTGGCTACCTAGTAGCAGCACAGCAGTGATCACTGCCAGGACAGGGTCTACTGTCAGACAGAGAGAGGGGTGTGGATGCAGAAACCCTTGAGTCCTTGGTGCTGAAAGCACAAATGAGCATTCTGTAAGTCCCAAGCCATTCTCAAAGGCAGCCACAGATGAAAGAAGGACAAGTGGGGTTCACAAAGCCCTCTTGTCCCTCCTGTAGGCAGCACTCTGCCATCTTACCTCGGGCACTGGAAGGGGCAGAGGTAATCATCTGGGATGGTGCTGAGTGAGTAGAACTCAGGCTGGAGGAAGAAGGGCTTGCCTGGGACGAGGACAGAACAGAGACGTTGGTGACTGAGCCCTGGTACCTGGGGTTGGGATACGTGAGCTGGAAAGGGAGAAAAATCAGCAGGATAGACTTCTGAATGGCCAGGACTACAGGGCTGACCTACAGTTGGTTTCTTCATACCCTAAGATGACTAGAACCTGTGCCTGATGCTGTTACCCTGGATCCTGACAGAGGCCAGGCTTATGGCCAGCACTAAGGACCCTGACAGAGGCCAGGCTGATGGCCACCATTACCCATACCACCCACACAGAGCAGGGATACTGCTGTGGTCCTTTTCTGGTGCCCATAGCAGAAGCAGGATGAGGCTGTTATAAAGAAATGCCAAGCAGGAGAGTAGTCTGGCAGGGGATATTTCCTATGGGATCTGGGGGAGTAGCTAGGGCTGAGGCTAGATTTTCTTCTTGGGAAAAAAGGCCTGCGAACTGAGACTTGTTGGGTTGGTATGTGGAAAGAAGGCAGCTTTGTTAGCTCTGCAGAAGGGAATTCAGGAACCAGAGAAGCAGGCAGGTTTGCCAACTCTCGGATCAGATGCTCTACCAGGAAGCTGAGACCTCTATGCATGGAACTCTGACCATTTTCCTTGAACAGCTCTGGTACCTGCATGTGATGGTACAGGTCCTCAGGAGCCTCGCCCATGGCGCTGTCTCCCATCATCACCATGTTTCCTGCTTCACTAGACGCATGTGAAGACAGAGAGGATGATGAATGGCGGCCCGTGCCCATCAAGTTCATGGGGCTGTGAGCAAGAGTGGGAAATAGGGAGGAATCAGGCCATGGCTGAGAAAGCATGCTGAGAGGTAGTGGCAGTAGAGGGATGTGTGAAACGGTCATCTCAAGCCTTGGCCACCACTGGTCTGGAGGGTTCCACAGTCAAGGTTCATAACTATTGGAGACCTGGAGCAGTCATGAGTACTGCCCTGCCGCTCAGGAGCCCCTGGTTGGGGAAGGCCCATGGTATGCTGGCACAGCTTCTACCTCGAATTAAATTACTTATGATTGCTCCGTCTGAGAATATTGAAAGTTTCTCAGAAGGAATGAAAGGAAAATATGCTGAGCGAGTCAAGGATCCTGTGTGCTCCTTGCTGTGGGTATTAGTCTGAGCCAGGGCCTACTGCTGCCCATACCATTTTGGGATCTCCTCCTAGGCCAGAGATACCTTTTTGGCATGGGGAAGCTACCAAAACAGCTGGTGTAGGCTTTCTTCTACACCTATGGCCACAGGCTTTCCAACAGCTTTCCTCAGTCAATACCAGGAAGCACTTTGTAAATTTGTTCCCTCTCATGTACTGGGTCCTCAGTCTGGCCTTCCTGTCCTAGACTCCAAGTATTCTCAGTTGAGTCCAGCAAGGCCAAGAATTCTGAGTTGCCAGTAGCCACACCTTGCTATATTATACCATTATTTTTTTCTTTAAAACCCATTAGTATCCAGGTGTGGTGGTACATACCTATAATCCCACCATTCAGGAGGCTGAGGTAGGAGGATCACCATGAGTTCAAGATTGACCTGGGCCACGTAGTGAGTTCAAGGCCAGCCTGAACTACATAGCGAGACCCTGTCTCAAAAACAAAAAGAAAACCAACCAACCAAACAAAAAAACAGTAGGTGGTTCTCACTCCCCTTGGGATCAAGTCCAAGAGTCTACATGAATAAAGCCCATTCAGAGCTAGTCTTGCTCTCTTTTGTGCCCTGGAATCCTGCACCACAGCCACTTGTCTCTCTCCTCTTAGTGCTGACCAGGCTGGCTGGGTCATACCTTGAAGCTTTTGTTCATGTCAGTCACTTGTCTAGATAAATTTCATTGCATTATTCTCCTAATCTCAACTCTTTTCTGCATAGTAAACTTTGAGCCACCTTTTAAAACTTACCCAGATGTCCCCTCATTCTTAGTCCTACAAAACTATGTATATTTTTCTGTCATACTGGACAGTGACTGACTGGATACCAAATGGGGGGCCTGTGGCAGGAACTGTGGTAGGGTTGTGTGGATGGGTAAGAAGGAATATGAGTACACAAAAGCACTCTCTGGAATGCCTCTCCTCTGATGCTTCCCTTGCAGCCTCGCCTCCCAGTAGGAAACCCTTGCTAACTGTAAGGCAGTACCTGTGCCGATGGGACATCTTGATGCTCTCAGGGCTCATGGGGCTGTGGGATGCCAGAACATTTCCCCGTGGGGTGCTGGTGCCTGAACAAGCAGGACTTAGTTTATCCAAACCTGGAAACTCCTGTTGAGAAAGGAATGCTCATTTATAGAGTAAAGAATAAGTAATTAAAAGGTAGTAGGGAAAAGTAGGCTGCTAGTTAGGATATAAAAATAACAAAAAAGTATTCTGTATTGTACTGCTGACTTCTTTTGGGCAATGACCCCTCAACGACTAACCACCCTTCTCCTCTGGAGCCTAGACCACAGGGCACAAAGTCTTAACTTGACTTTGGGAAGAGAAGCACATCTGAACTAGGCGGCTTGGTCTGAACTCATAGGGCTACGTTAACAGGTTTTTTTTTTCTTTTTTCTACAGAACAAGTACAGCAAAGGCTGAGAAAGAGGAGAGGAAGAGTTTATTATCACCTGTCAGTGAGAACATCTTACAGAAGGACTGGGGCTGGGATTTATTGGCTTGTTAAATGGTCTAGCTTAGTGACCCGAGTTAGGTCGCCTTTAACAGTCTATGGGGAAATGAAACAAAATCTCAATGAAAAACAGGACAATTCTATTTTAGCCTAATTAAATTCATACTAAGTATGTAGACTTCTTGGCAGAAATTTCTAATCTTAAACCCTTCTGAGTAACAGCATATTGGTTTGTGTTCTTGTTTGTAACTGAGAAAACAAAGGTTTCTCTAGAAATTGTTTGGAGTCAGTCCCATGGTTGAAAATGGGGTGATGGTATGTGAACAGGAGATTCAGGGCCACTTGCATCTTATCTTTGTTTGGCTAACATTCTCTGCAGGTCTCTGCCAAAGAAAAACAGTTCTAAAAGACAGGCCTTCCCTGTGTGTATCAGTCCATGTCCAAGACCTAGTGGAGGTGAAAAGCCAAGCCAGCACGGAGACTTTATGGGTCTGGTCTACCCCAGAACCTATCTTACACCTTTAAGTGGAGCTGGCATGAAAGTGTCAAAGGCATTCTCAGATGTGAACCTGGGTCACCAGACATGGAGAAAGTTGGGGTGGGAGAAAAAGGGGAAGGAAGAAGGGAGTTAGAGAAGAAAGATAGAGGGATACAGGAAGGGGGAAAATGAAGATGGGGAAGGAGAGAGAAGAAAAGAGATGGGGAACTGGCTCAGATCATACTTTTAACTCTTAAGGTTCTTGGAAAGTAAACATCTCTAAAGAGATCCCTACATGTAGGACATATACTTTATTTTCTTTTCTCTGCCTATGAAAGCCTCTATCTACTAGCACAGTGCCCTGAAAAATGTTCTGAGCCCTGAATCTCACTCCTTTGGGAGTGAGTGAATTAATGAGAGGACCCTGAGAATTCTTGCCCTGGATATATCACTGATGCTCTGCTTGCTGCCACTCTGTGGTGGGGACAGCTTCTCTTTCTCCCCTCCCTCCAACTTTTCCTTCGCTTGTGGCACAGGTCTAGAGGAAGTGGCACCTGGTTGTACAGCAGCAAGGGGCAGGTCAGGGATCAGCTTACATGGTAGAGACTAGCTCGCATCATCTGGAACTGATCAATCAGCTTCTTATGCAGAGGTCGCATTTCTGGATGCACAAATTTCTCATGAACTGCTAGCCCCACTCCAAGGACATGGACCTATGAGGATGCCAAATAAAGCCTGTTAAGCAGAGATCAGCTCCTGAGAACTGCAGCCATTTTGCAGTGTGCAACCTTTCCCAATGCCTGCAGACTTCTAAGCTCTGTAAGCCATACCTGCTCCTGCATGAGCTCCTTGAGTTGGGTGATCTTCTCAGCATCTCCTGGGTGCTTGGTGATGTAATCTTTATCAAAGAAGGCCTGGAAGGTTAGAAAGACTACTACTTAGATGGGGCCTCAGAAGCCTGAGTCCAAAGGCAGCCAGGCTGTCTCACAGGTTTATGTACCACCACTTTCAACCTAGTTTATTAGAACCTCTGGCAACCACAGATGTGTTTCTGTGCTTGAGAAGAACTGGAGGTGGCCAAGTCACTTGAATTGGATGCTAAACCCAATCCTTCATGAAGCCTAGATGTCCTGAGTAGTACAGATAGGGCTAGTGGCCCACAAGTGGGGGCTAGCTTTTTTTTTTTTTTTTTTTTTTTTTTTGCGGTACTGGGGATTGAACTCACAACCTCGCACCTGCCAGACAGGCGCTTAAGCCACTGAGCCAAACTCCCAGCCCTAAGGGGGCTAGCTTTTTAGTCAGCCCACAATTCACTTCATGAAGGTTGGCACTCTAGGGCTCCCCTTGGAGGACACTTAACATCCTGCCATTGTCCAACGGATTATCCATCTGAAAGGGATCAGGGAAAGGCCACAGGACAGCTGTGCTACTAAAAGGAGGAATGGCCAGGAGCTTAAGGCCTCATCCGAGAATGACTCCAAGTTAACTTAGCTAGGAGAGGCTAGCTGGGAAGACTCCCTGAGAAGGCTGTAATCTCGAGGAGACTTAAGTCACCTTCCCAGTCAGGTTGCCTGTGCAGATTTGATCTTGGGCCTCAGCTCACCTCCTGGTAGCGCGCAATGCCTCCATTGACAGCTGCATCAATCACGCCATTCAGGCACATGCTGAGCAGGTTGATGTTTCCATGCACCTGCTTGTGTTGATACTGGCTGATAAGAGCCCGTAGTTCCTGGTTCTTATTCTCAACCACTTGGATGGCATTCTCCAAAGGGCTCACCTCCACCTGTGGGCACAGAGAAGACAGTGTCCTCCCAGGAATGATGATAACCCCTCATTACTGTCCTGAATGCAGGGATCTATGACTTGTGATGCTGAGTCTCCTTCCTTGCTCCTGTTGATGCAATACTCCCTGGGCCTTTTACTACTTTCTGGCTTATAGGCATTTGAAAGAACAGCGATAGAGAAGAATAGTAGTTCTGAAACCACAGAGCTCAAGCTTCTTGAACCTACAGAATGGTTTTCTCCTTTGAAAACTGGTGCTTAAAAATACCTGCTCCCTAGGTTTGCTGTGCGGTTTAGATGAGAGAAGGTACACAAAGCTCCCAGTACAAGATTGACCTGGGGGAGCCGAGGACAGGCAGGAGGCCAGAATTCGTTCTTCAGTTAGTCCTTAGAGAAAGCTCCCCAGAGCCATGGTTTGAGGAACGAGCGGAAGCTCAGCCCCATCTGAGGCATATCTCACCAGTTCTCTCCTCTCCACCTCGAACCACCGAGAAATGCCAGGCAAGCTGTGAGTCAGGGTTAGCGTAGTACGCTCAATCCATAGGCTCTGCAGGGAGGGAACAGGGAGGAACAGGTTATCAGTCAGGTTTTGCCATACTCCGCTACCTGAGGGATGCAAGTAGTGAGTTCTCAAGAAAGTGGGGCTTGCCCCAGCTTTCCTAGATTTGTTCACCTTGAATTCATTCTCCTTGTCCTTGGGGCCTTTGTGAAAAGGTCTGTCATACCGGAACTTCCTTACATTGTTGACACGATAGAAGCTCTTGACGCGGTCTGGGACCCTATCCATCTGCAGAACATCCACATAATCTGGAATAGGTGTCACTGCATAGATCTGCAAGTCTGGGTATGAAGTGAAGGAGAAATCCAGACTCTTCAAAGATGCAGACCTGCGTGGCTGACCTGTTATCTCCTTCAATGAGAGAAACACACAATAGCCCTTGTTCCCTACCAGCAGTGGTGTTGGAGACAGATCATCTCAAGAGGCAAATAAGATCCAAGCACAGTAAGACAAATCTATCTGCCCCTCGTTCCTTCCTGCTTCAGCACTCAGCCAAAGTCAGACAGCAACAACTAAGTGTCCTCTGACGCCCCATGAAGAAAAATGGGAAAAGAGGTCAGGATAATGCAATGCTCACCACCCCACAGAAGTAGGAGAAGGTTGTAAGGACTCCAGCCTACTCATTGTAGATAAACTGTATTTATTATGAAATAAGCTTTCAATAACGTACAGTCGTACCTGAAGTCTCAGTGGAAAGAAACTAGATGGGAGTTTGCTTGACCTCACTTCTCTGGAACAAGTTTGGCACCATCGTGGCAACTGTCAAGTGGTTTCCAAGGAAGCTGTGTGAGGGGGATGGTGAGGGACAGGCCAGTGTTTGCACCAAAGTGCAATCAAACAGCAGGCAACTCCAGTCTCCTCCCCATCCCTGCATCCCTGGTGCTCTGCCCCAGTCTACCTGACAAAAACCAGGGATGAGTGGCTGGGGATTTAGCTCAGCAGCGTAAGTGCCTGCCTGGCAAGCACAAGGTAGTGAGTTCGATCCCTGGTACCAAACAACAACAACAACAACAGACCTAGGGAGGGTAACAGTGCACAGGGAAGTGGAAGAGGGAACAGCAAAGTACAGCTGGTATCCCTGTGGCAAGAGTCCTAATGGGAACCTAAGCACCTGCACAATGATTGCTCCTGTCTGCCTGGCAAGCCCCTCGCAGGGCAGAGTGAGGCTTATGCTGCTGGTAGCAGCCAGCCAGGGGAATATCCCCCTGGGCCCTGTTGAGAGACCACTTATAAGACTAAGGACATGCCACTGCCTCCTCTGTGAGGCATGAGTACCTTGTTAAGTGTGGGCTCAGTGCTGAGGACACATTTAGGCTTAGGATTATGAGTAATCTAATAAGGTTGGAAGGCCAACCAAATGGCAGAGAGGACACTGATGGGGTAGGACTCACCCTCTGGAACTCCAGCCCTCCTCCCCCAACTAGTGCCAAAAGATACACTGGGCATCACATTGTAGGATGGCATCGTCAGGATGGTTGGGGTGCTGCATGGCGACTGCCTGTGGGAACTCGCTGAGCATCCTTTGCTGGAAGGCCTCCAGCCTCTCATAGTCATGGCCACGACACACATATTCTTTATTCTGCCAAAAACATAAGAGCATGAGATCATTATGCTCCGTCTGTAATCCCCCATCACCATGCAAACTAGGAGCCTCCTCTGAACCAGGTCCTGGGGCAAGCACAGGGCACAGCACTCAGTCTCTGTTAAGGGAAGACAGTTAAGGAGGAAAACGGTCAAATGAAGGGAGAATTGCACTGTGGTGTGGTAGCCCTGGAGATGGGGTACAAATAACATACATAGCTGGAAAGAAGGTGTATGAGGATAACTAGTCGGGGGGTGGCTGAAGAGGCTAGGAGGTATATGTCAGAGTCATCACTATGGGTACTATGAAATAATTTTAAATGAGCAGGTGATCAGGTATGTTTCTGAAGAAGAAATGGTCTGAACATTGTCCAGTGACAACTAGGTATTGAGTAATTGTTTACTGCACTGATAAACCTCTTTGATACCAATTTCCTTTGCAAACATATCAGCAAAGCAAATCGACATCATGCAAACTACACATTTCTTAAAACTGTATGTGCATCATATTTGGTTTGGGACAAGTCTCATTTTTTTCTCCTTGTAGCTGAAGTCTCCTTGAGAGCAAGACAGCCCCAGGCCTACTGCTCTGCTTATCTTATCACTGGTCATGACTGGGTGACTGGAGGAAGTCTGTCTGAAACCTGCTGATGACACTGTCTGCCCATCCAGCTGCCTCACCAGATCCTTTTCAACAAATGGCATCAGGCACTTAAGAATCCTGTTTGGCATGTCTTAAGAAGTAGAGGTAGTAGAGGTAGGGGCGGGTCAAGGGGAGGGGCAAAGAGAGAGGAGGTGCACAGAAGGAGGGAGGGAGGAAAGGAGGGAAGGAGACTCTACAAGGCTAGACATATAATTCCTGAGAAGGGGCTGATCACAGGCCAGGCCTTAGAGCATCTCAACTTTCTCAGAGGATTTCTTTTTTTTTTTGGGGTACTGGGGGTCGAACTCACAGCCTCACACCTGCCAGGCAGATGCTTATGCCACTGAGCCTAAATCCCCTGCCCATCAGAGAGGGATTTTAGCCCCCTTTCGTGTTTGTTTTTTTTTTTTTTTTTATAATTCAGGTATTGTATTTTGTTGTTTGTTGTAATCAGGGATTGCAAGGAAAGCAAGACAAAACAGGACACATAATTTACAGTATTATTTATAATGATCACCCAAGGAGTCAAATACAAAGAAAGCACAGGAAATCTGTCCATACACTAAAGACCTACAGAATCCAGCTGAGGGCCTGGACACCACAGCAATGTCCTGCATGACTCCAGCTGAAGATCTAGGGCCCAGCACAATGCCCCACCCCCATGTGTCCAAATGGAGGCCTAAAGCCCATGACAATGACTTATGCAAGCCTGTTTTACAGATCTGTGCTGGGAAGGCCCAAGGTTCAGGGGTGGAAGCTAGAAAGTCTGTGCCACTGGGGTGAAGGATCTGTGCCAGTAGGTTGAGGATTCTGCATTGGAGCCAAGAAGTGACACTCAAAATAAGGACCAGGGCACCCCGAAAAGTACCACAGCCATCCTCAGTGACAACGAGGTCCTGAGCTCCTCTGACAATAAGAACAGCTGAGTTCATATCAGGAAGCCAGCATGACAAACTCCTGCAGGAGAACCAGCAGCTCCTGACAACAACACTTAGGAGAACCCACAACGCTGCTGTCTTCCTCCCCACTTCTTTTTACCCTGGTAACAGTCCTCAGGTGGATCCTCTATACTCAGCAGCACGCTGATTCAGTTCACCTGGTGTGTAAGTTAGCCATCAGTTTTCAATCCACTGCATTGTTCAAATTGTTCTACTTTTGTTGGCCTTAGTGGTACATGCCTGTAATCCCAGCCTGAGGGAGGCTGAACTGCCCCCTTTCTACTTACCCCCTTTCTTACTACAAGAAAACTCAGCTAAGGCTGGGCCATGTATCTGGATGAATCAGAACAGAAGGGTAACACCAGAAGGAAAGTCAAGGTCAGGAGGAGCAGGCTGGCCAGATGGGTAGACATTTCTAAGTTTCTTGGTTGATAAACAAACTGGACAAAGAAAGTATAGTTTGTCACTCAGTATTCTCACAGTATTGGTTCCAGGATGCCCTTGTGCATACCAAAATCCATGGATGTTCAAGTTCCTTATATAAAATGGTATAATATTTTCATATTACCTACATACATTCTTCCTGTATTCTGTAAATAATTTTTAGGTTACTTGCAAAATATAATCCTATAAACAGTTGTTATACTATATTGTTTAGGGAATAATGACCAGAAAATAAATCTGTACATGTTCAGATGCATTTTTCAGTGTATTTTCCATCCACAATTGATTCAATGCACAGATATGGAACTCATGGATATAGTGGGCTTGTGAAGAATGGACATTAACTTTTAAAAAAATTTTTAATACAGGGGGTTAAACCTAGGACCTTGCACCTTGTAGGCAAGCACTCCATCATGAGCTACACCCCCAGAACAAGAACTGACTTTTTCATATTCACTCACATACATATATTCCTCTCTAGTGTGTGTTCATGGATCAAATGAAGAGAAATAGGAATTCCTCCCAAAAAGGAGGGTTGGATATTTTCCTGTATCCTTGTGTACTAGTAGATAACCAAATCTTTGAGGCAAGGAAGGCAGATGGTCCAGAGAAACCAAGCTGACAGAAGTAGTGTAATAGATGGCCTGTGTGTTCAGGGGTGGTGAGGGAAGCCTTATGGGGGAGGCCCAGCAAGAGCACTGACCTTGAGGGTGACTGGTAATCTCACATATGTGTTGGCAAGAATCCCAGCACCCCCACAAAAGTCAGATTTGACTGTCACTACTTTGTACTTTATCTGTGCCACCTATAAGGCAAACAGCTACCACCACTTGGATTTATTCCATTCGCCACAGATGAACTGAGCAGCTGGGAAAGCGGCATGAGGCTAGGGCAATGAAATTTATCCACATGAATCATAGCTCAGTGAGACTGCTCTTTGGGTAGAAACGGCAATGAACTGCTGGGTAATATTTTCTAACATCCTTTGTCATTCTTCTATTACTGGAACTTCTGAAACTACATCTGAATGTTCAGACTGTTACTTACAAGCATGATTTAAATGTAAGATTTAGATGCAGGTTCCGTACCAGGTCCTTTCTACTTGTCAGAAAGTTTGAAGAACCCGGAGATATGGATATGCCCTGCCATCTGTACATGAGATGGTGGGAGCCAAGGCAAACCATGCTAGAGCATTCCTGTTTGGCAAGTACAGAAATGAGATGCTAGGGACCAATTCTGTAATATCCAAAATGATGAGATTCTAGAGGGAAAATCTGGTTTATTATGTACAAACTGTAAATCTATACGAAGATAATAAAATGACAATAAATCATAATTTGCAAAGATGAAATGAGAAAGAAGTTATAAGGCCAGAGTCATTAATTTCTCAAAGTGCTTTCTGGAGATGGTGCTGATTTCTAAATGTTATATAATTCCTTTTACTTCTTCTGTTGACCTCCATGACCACTTCTGCTGTAAGATCGATGCAGACAGAGGCAGCAAATGTGTCCCTTCTAAAATGCCTGGATTGGATAAAGGCGCCCTAGTACTCCTAAGGAATTCTCTACTCATCCTTATTCTCCTGCTAGGAGTACTCCTGTACAATAGGGTTAGAGACTTCCTGGGCATCACAATCAGGGACAGTGAGCTTGTCCTTGTTGTATGACCTGCTCCCTCCCAGATCATTTTTCCTTTTTGGCCTAGAATGATTACTATCCAGAGAAGTGTAACTTGACCTGATTTCCATCTGAAATGTGGTTATCCTGGACTCTGCTGTTAGCTGACTGAATTTTTTTTCAAAGAGAGCCAGTAGTGCCAGTTGACCTTGATGTGATACTGTTACAATACCAAGCTTGTTAATACTCACTGGCTAAAGCAATTTTTTCAATAAGATGGAATTCCAAACATACCAAAGGGATCCTGTGATCTTCCCCAGCTGCTTGCTGAGATTTGTGGGACACTAATTTGTAGTAAGACATTGGAACAAAGGATACTCAGAGGTAGTCTTACATTTCAAGTGTATTCTGGGACTCATCTGTAAGGACAGCTTCACTTAAGTCATCTGAGAACAATACATTTCTTTGGAATACAGCCTACATAACTACTCTTGAAGCCTATGAGTTGTGTTAAATAAATAAGAAAATCACATGGTTTGGGGCTGAGCCACTATGGATGTTTTGAAGGTAAGCTCTGCATACCTCCTATGGAAACCTGCATTCCCTGTACAGCTTTTTCCTCTTTGCCTCATACTCAAGCTTACCAGTGAGAATGCTAATTCAGTAACTGCTTAACAGATTTGAGAACAAGGGGAAGACAGTATGGATACGGAGTTGCACTGAGTAAAAGTTAATGTAGAGCTGAGGAAAGCTAAGAAGGATGCCTAGAGGCTGAAAAAGAGAAATGTAAGCTTGTTTTCTGATGATGCTATTTCTTCAATTGGAGAAAAACTGCAACAACCAGGGCACTGTAAATTGATCTATACATGACATCATCAGAGGCATAAATAGCAACAATTTGGAAAGCAAACTACTCAACATGCTAAGAAACTGCTTTCTAGGAAAAAAAACAGCTCTTGATAGATTATATAACCCAACCTGGTTTGATTCCAAAATTTGTGTCCTTTGGCAGAAATGACTCTAGTCCCATTCAGTTTGAATTTACTTCTGTGCCCACTAACATTGCTTCTGGGACGTCAGCACAGACCAAGGCTGTGGTGGCTGAGGTCCTATTCTAGCGTCCCTTTCTGTGTCAGCATCTTCCCATGCTCACACCAGTGAACAAACTACATGGGCTCTAAGAAACCTTGCAGATGATGATTCTATTTTCTGGTATTTTGTTGTCAAGCATGGTTAAGCTGACTCACTGTTGCAGTTGCTATGTCATCTTTAGTATGTGGTTACAGTCTGACTGGGACATTTTCAAACACTTGTCTCAAGAATCCTGCATCTCCATTAGATGCTGCTGAATAATTGTTCCTACTTGAGTTTGTCTCCTGCATCACCATGATCCAGAAGCATTAGCAGATAACTGCTAGGCTGTTTCCACCTGATAGGTGGTCCAAAGAAACACAGCAAAACAACTGTGAAAAAAAACTGTACCCAAACTTGTGAAGCTTCTAGGACCTACTCAGTTGCTAATTCTGATTTCCACACTAAGAACCATAGGGAATTATCATCACTGGAACACAAGAACAGATTCAGATTGTGTTACATGCAAGAGCACGTACCATATTTTCCAGCCTCATAACTAATACTAGTCAGAAGGAAGCTACATGGACAATTTCAAATATCACAGCCAGCTGTCAGAACCAGATACAACAGGTTGACTCATGGATTAGTTCTGTTCCTCATCTGCACTTAGACTTTAAAACACAAAAGGAAGCTACATAGGCTGTGACCAACTCTGTAAGTGGCAAAACATTTTCACAGATTGTGTATCTTATTCATTGTGGCATAACAGAACTGTTGATGAACCTCCTGAATGCAAAAGATACCAAATTATCCTGGTTATTCTGGGGGTCATTTCAATGATCTCTCAGTCTGCTGAGAAACTTGGTAAAAGTAAGAAACTTAGTGTAATGATTCAAGAATATAGAGGCTTGGATGAAAACTGAAGTTCTATGAAGCGACAAAAATGAGTCAGTATACATGGATTCATTAAATTTGATTAAGAGATATTTTTTAGTAAAGGAAAAAAGGATCCAACATATCAGAAACAACCTCTGAAGTTTAGGATGGGACTCCTGAGACCTTTAACTTTTAGACTGTACAGTCGAAACATAAAGTTCTTTGTTATTCTGTGTATGTTCAATATAAATTTATCTTACTCTTTTTCTACTAAAAACTCTTTAAATGTGGCTCACTGTGTACTTTTTACAACAAACCTGTACTTGAACAGTTTCAAGTTGTCTTTTGAATGGGTTTATTTTCTGTGGAATTTCCTATCTTGCCACTGTAAATAAAGATTAAATTCCATACTTTTTACTTAAAAAAGGAAAAATATCATAATGGATCAACTGGTATCACTAGACATATGCTCAGTCATTCCTCCCACTGTTTATATTCCAGTTCAGTCTTCTGGGAAATGATGGAGAGAAATGGTTACAGTTGTTCTGGGTCAGAGAACTGGCTACCAAGAAGAGGATTTCTATAGCTAAACTTAAGTGTTTGGCAGCTCCTGCAGGGCTCCAGGAGCCAAGGTGACTTATTGTCTAGGTTCTTTCAAACGAAGAGTTCTCCATTCTGCTTGTATGTGCAAGCTGACTGTTGAGATCAAGTCTATACTTGTGCAGTAGGCTGAAAAGAGACAGAATGGAGGTTCTATGCCCTGGAGGCAAAAGTCAGATGGCATCTATGGTACACTATTAGATCCTGGTCATTTCCTCAAGAAACATGGTAGATTTTGTAGGAAAACTATCCTTGTACTTTCTTGGTAGCTACAGAACAACAGAGCAGACTAAAACCGAGTTAAAGTGAGTAGCCAGGCCAATCAAATAAACCCAAATCCCTTCAGTTAACTGGTCATTCCTTTAAAAGAAGTATTCAGTAGAACAGACAAAAAGGAAAGACCAAGGTTTTAAGTGAATCATATATACATTATATATACGTTTCTGTGACCACCTGAACTCACCCGAAGGAAGAAAGGAAACTTCCTGCCATAGAAGCCGACCCGAAAGAACTCAGGTTCCAGGCGTTGCTGCTCCATGATGTTGTCATAGTAACTGGCTTCCATTTTCTGTGAACAAGAAAGGTGACTGCCTTCAGGTTGGCTTGGCTGTTGCTGGTCCAAAGCAAGTTCTCCTGGGCCCAAGTGGACACTGTCTTCTGGAAAGGGATTCATGGCAACTCAATCTAGGTAAGAAGGAAGTGAGCCCCGACCCATGAACAGCGTCTCTTCAGGGAGCTGCATCATGGAAGAGGAAGCCCTCCTTCTCCATCACCGTCTGATGGTGGAATGACGCAGGCCTGCCCCAGGAAGTCCTGTGAGGATACTCTGAATGTCCTCCCAGGACATGAACCCATTCCCTATAAATCTGGGTTTTGCACTCAAGGGGCACACATTTAACGTGGATCTTCTGCCCAAGGATTCTGACTTTGATGGATACTCACTATACTAGTTAATCCCTGACTAGGATTGCTTGGAGCTTGCTATCAACAATTCTCAGTATCATTTCATATCAGTTTGATTACATCCACTCTTATTCATCTATTCTCTGACTAAAGATGCTAATAACCATAGTGAAGAAGGCTCAGTTGCCAGCATCACTGGTACCAGTTCCAATTGAAAAGATTTCAAGCTTGAAAAGTTAGTATACATGATGTGTAGTACTACCAAGGTCAGTAAGGTTTTTAGTCTTGGCTGACCTGGCTTCACGTCAAAGAAAAACTGAACAAAATTTTAACTGGGAAACTAGTGAATTCAGTCAAGTCAGGCTGTCAGGGGACAGTGGCCTTCACAAACTACTTATAGGGCACCATGCCCAAATCTCAATCTGAACAAGAGAATAGGGAAGAGTTAGCAACAAGCATCAAGGTATAGGGAATGTGAGCTGAGATCACTGACTTCTCTATGTTGATAAAAATCATCAGCAGCAATGATTTAGAATCTAAAACCAGAAACCAGGAAAAATACAGTGCAGATTCTCAAAGTCCATAGGGCACCTGACTTAATTTTTTAATATTTTGCTTCAAGGAAGGGAGAAAGGACAAGATGCTTAAAGTTGATCACAAATCAAAGTGGGAAATCAAAGGGGAACGCTCTTATAATGAAGTTTTTAGATGAAATATCCTTGAACAAAACTATTTACAGAAAAATTCTTCATAAAGTTGAGATGCAGTCTCCTCCCCAAAACTCCTACCCTATTGTGTCTATGTGGGCTTCTTTCCCTGTGCACCAGTTGTCTTTAGGGTGTGGATCATAAAATGCTTTGTTAGGCAAGTGTTTTGGTTCCCCAGTTAGACTTCAAGTATGCTGAAGGCAATAATCTTGGCCTCTACTTCTTTTACACTGTACACAGCACTAAACCAAGGGCCTTATGCCCCACTTACGGAGGCTTATTCAGAAACTGATGTCAGGAAAGTCCAGGTAACTCTGGTCAGGGATGGGGGTAGAGGCAAGGGACAGAGCTCACCCGAATCCAGCTGAGGCTCTGATAATCGTAGAGGCTTTCATACTGATATGCCAGCTCCCTGCACAATGGAATCCCAAACTCCCAGCTCTGCAGCAGAAGAAGGAACAGGGCATTAGCACCTTAGGCATCCTTAGATTGGCATAAGCCTACATAGATCACATCAGGAATTACAGCAAAAGGCCTCCTGCTAGTTCCAACTTGTCTGTCACAGGGAGCACATGGAGCATGACACTTAGCATTGTGGTTTTCTAGCTCAAGTGCAGCTTTCTAGTGTCTAAATGTTGCTACCTCCAGACCTTCCCTGATTATCTTGTCAAGAATAGACACTTTTTCCTTTTTCTTTCTTGTTTTGTAATACTGGGATTGAATTCAAGGCATTTGTAGTGAGCTTCATCCCCAACCCTTTTTATTTTATTTTACTTTTTTATTTTTTGAGACAGTGTCTTGCTAAGTCACTAAGTTGCGTAGGCTGGGCTTGAACTTGCAATCCTCCTATCTCAGCCTTGCAGAGTGCTGGAATTACAGGGATGCAAAAACAGGAATTTTTCCTTACATTAGTCTAGTCAGATGACAAACTGCATGAAGGAAGAAACCCTGTTTACTTTATCCTCAGAGCCAAGAACACTACCAGACATATATCAGGTGCTTGATAAATATTAATTTAATGAATTAATGAAGGGAATGTGACATTTATTTATTTATTTAATTCTTTTTTTGAGACAGGGTCTCATGCACTTCAGGTTGCCCTCGAACTCATGGTGATCCTCTTGCTTCAGCCTCCCAAGTGCTGGAATTACAGGCATATACCACTATTCTCTGCTGGGAACATGACATTTAGATTAAGACCATTTAAGCTTAGACACAAATATGGAAACTAAGAAGAAAATTGCTACATAGGGACTTGACAGCTTCTTTTATGGAAAGACTGGACCTTTAAATTAGATGATCCTTGCCTAGTCAGATCAAAGGCTATTTTGGTGATGTGGCTCCTATTATGGTCACAGGCCCATCTAACAGGTGCCTGAGGAAGGCTACAGTGGAATTCATTAAGAGGCAATATTGTTCACTTCTTTCTTCTTTAAAAAATATAATACAGGTTTTCTTTCTCTTGATTAAATGAGGAGTCATCAGTTTACTGGACATTTTACCCAGGCTCTTCTCTCCAACTTTTAAATACTAATTAAAATTTATTATAGAAAACTATGTATATAGAAAAGTGGAGAGCACAGAAGAATGAATCCCTAGGTACTCATAATCCAGTCTCAATAACGACCAAGTCAAGGCCAGTTATACTTCACTCATACCCCATCAATTTATTCTTCTCTGTAATTTCTGGAAAAAATCTGATATCGTAATTTTACAAATCAATTTTTCAGTATAAATCTTTGAACAATGGGACTTCCTCCAAGATGGCCGCCCAGATGACACCGTGACAGGGAGGCTCCCTGAATATACCATCAAAATGCTGGAATATAAACTAATATAATAACAGAGAGAAGGAAAAAAGAGGGAGATGGGTCCTCTGGACCCAAGAAGAATCTAAAACGAGAACTGTAGCCCATGGAAAGAGTAAAAGAATGAAATAAAGGC